>CAAKHG010042830.1:0-22640 GCA_901007715.1 Dactylopterus volitans | reverse complement strand
TTAACATTGATAAAATATTTTGATTATGCTTACTTTGCACATGCACACACACACACACACACACACACTCTTCTGAGAAAAACAAACTGGAGCTACTTGTGTTACTGCCACTCTACGAATAAGCACAAACACAGATGGCATGTGTGTGCGCGCGCGTGTGGGTGTGTGTGTGTGCGCGCACACCGTCACACTCATACACATTCATGTACGTCTGCGTCCTGCAGAAGGGCCCGTGGGCTCCCTTGCATTCGTTGATTCCGACTCAGCTCGTCGTGCACTCGAACGGTATGTCTTCAAAACACGCAACAATTCATAGATTACAAAAAAAAAAAATAAGCAGATTATGTGTTCCAGTCTTTAATCCAGCCAAAAATATTCTCCAATTCCAACCTCTCATGCTAGGGACGGGTTTCAAAGTGTCGTCCGAGGACCCCTCAGGGGTCCTTCAGAGTCATCCAACTGACCCCTCAGGGGTCCTTCAGAGTCGTCCAACTGGGCTGAGGGCCCGGCTGGACTATCTAATATCTGCCCTTTTCCGCCCAATAACATGACACAAAAATATCGGACAGTAAAATCAGTCTTTCGACAAATCAGTTCGGTTAAAAATAAAAGATTGAACGTCGTCTTGTTCTTTTTTTCCCCGAAATTGAATATATATATTTGCTGGGGAGAAGGTGATTCTCAAATTAGCTCACAAACAGATTTTCCACCTTGGATTTGTTGACAGCGCACGACAGCAAACACACATCACCAAAGTCATTTACACTTAATAAGCCCAGAAACATGTTTTACTCACAAAACACACACATACACACATTCACACAAACACACACACACACCGGTGTTCCTACTGCTGTGAGGGAAACAAACACAGTTTTCTATGTAGAGGATTAAAGACAGCTTGTCTACAAAACACACCAGCTCTATCAACATGATGCCTGTTTACACACACACACACACACACACACACACACACACACAGAAAGGCGAGTGTGCTCAGCTGCAGGTCTGGCTGATTTACGTCACTAAGAGCAGAATATAGAAGGGTGGGTTATTCGCTGGCAACATATTGATTTACATCTATCTGTGATCGGAGAATAGCTGGAACTCCACGCCACCTCCGTCACCTTCAGACGGCGAATAATAGCACCCGCGGGACCAATCAGAACGCACCAAATTGCCATTACTGAACGGCTGTGCCCTTTCGTTTTCTTTTTTGGTGGGGGGTGGTGGGGGGGCCGTGTAGGATGCAGCAGCGGGGTGCTTGTGAACAATCAAAAGGCATTAAAACTTATTGGAAAGACCGATTTTCTGCTGAATAGCACGAACACACAAAGCCAGAGCTTAACTCTGTGTGGCCATGCTGGGGGGAAGAAAAAAAAAATCTATACTGGTCCCAGCACAAACACCACAGGGAAACCGGAGCAGCATATTAAAACCTCATTAAGGACATTTGAATAATCTATAGCATATAGAAGGATACTGACACGCGCCAGAGTCATAAAATATGGAGGGATGACCAACCATCATTCTATGAAATATTCTGCTACATTCTTCTCTATTTAAGACTCGAATTATGGGAATCAGGGTCACCGCTTTGCGGGCTGCGATCAATGGAACAGTCCAGAGACGGAGCCTCGACCCTCAACCTGCAGAGCAAATGTGTCATCTGATGGGATTCATTTCTGCTTCATCTCATAGTTAAGAGATATGGACTCACCTAAGGGTCGTTGTTTTTTTGTTTTTTGTTTTTTTTTTAAACACACTTATTTCCAGTTTACCCATGTTATTTTTCCCAAATCCAAATCAGTTTGCTGGGTAAAAATGTTGAGTAAGCAAATGTGTCACGTAGGCCTGGGCGGGATTCGAACGCCTGCACATGGACCTACCGCGCATGCTCAGCCAGGTGAGCTTAGAGGAGTATGTGAAGTAGCCTCACCGATCTCATTCAGTCGCCGATTTGGGTAAATGCAAGTCGAAGCACCGATTTGCAGTCATTAAAAAAAAAAAAAAAAACTTGTAACATTCCTTATGTGTTTCTTTTCGCCGCATCAAATAAGCGTGTGGGGTACAATGTTCAGCGAGTTATGTGGTTGTGAGCGGGACTCGAACGCCTACGTGTTCAGCGTGTTTTTGTTTTTTGTTGTTGTTGTTTTTTTTTAAACTTTCTGTGCCAAAAGCTTCGCCTTCGCTCCTTTAAAAAAAGGTGCGTTCAGGTGCGCGTCTGCGACTTCACGTTCCTTCTCTCTCTCTCTCTCTCTCTCTCTTTCTCTCTCTCTCTCTCCCGCCGTGTCCCTGAAGGCGTCACAGGAGACGTCTCCATGGCGAAGCGCACGTGAGCGGAATCACGAGAACGTGGCGGCGGCGGCGGCGGCGGGAGACCTCACCTCCGAGCGGGGGTCACCGCCACTTTCGCTCACGCCCGCCCGGTGCGCCCGGCGCGCCCGGCGCTCTCCGCCTCAACTTTATCTCCCGAAACGACGCGCGGGAATGAGGTCACCGAGTCACTCGGAACATTACCGGAGGGTTGGGGGGTTGTGGGGGGGGGGGACACTCGAGCGGCGCTCATCCTGCGGGGCTCGGTCCCGGAAAAAGGACGCCGAAAATAGCGCGGCAGCAGCTGATCAAACACAGCGGGCGCCAATTATAAAGAGGCTCTTCTTTACGGGTCCTCGTGGAGCCTTTTAAATGCACCTGTTCGGCGTGGAAGCCAGAGGGACGCGGGGTCCAGCTGTCCACGCGAGGGAGAGAGGCGAGGGAAGGAGGCGAGGAAGGGGCGGAGAGCCGGAGAAGGAGCTCGGAACGCGGCGGCGGCAGCTTCCAAATATCCCCCGGACGGAGCGGAGCCACAAATCCCGCAGGAGCGTAAAGCGGAGCCGGACGCGGAATCGAACGCACCGATATTTTCCGCGGCGGAGCCCCGCTCAGTCAGCGCCGCAGAGATCTTTGTTTCCCGTCTTATTTGCGGGCAGAAGCTCCGGCGGATTCTGACACACACAAAAAAAAAAAAAAACCGTACAAAGAGCGGCGGAAAGAAGACTGACCGTCAAACCTCCTCCGGCGTTAATCCTCCGCGGTGCTCCGGGTAAATCCTCCCTCTTCCTCGTCCCCGAGGTGTCGCGGGGCGGCTGGTGTCGTCAGCGGAGCCCGGACTAACCTCGCTTCCCCCCCCCCCCGACCGGGGACCGGCGGCTCCAAACTTGTTGGCGGAAGCTGGAAGCCTCGCTCACGATAACATGGACGCGAGGCTGAGGAGGCAGAGCTGAAATCATCCAGCAGCCAGCGACACCGGTGATAAGAATCCTAAAAGAACGAGCGAGAAAGGAGAGAGTAGAACATCCACGGAGCCGGTGAGAGCAGTCGCGAACGGAGCCCGAGCCTCCGCGAGTCTCGCTCCGCCGACGTCCGACACTCGAATGTCCGCTGCCGAGCCTGAAGGATGAATTTCCACCCGGAGGAGGAGAGAGAGGGAGGGGAGAGCCGAGCACACTCTGGATGGCTCCTCCCCCGAGCCGCCTTCCCCCTCTCCGGCTCTCTCCCAAGCCTCCACCTCTCCTCATCCACTTTCTCTCCTCATTCCTCCCAGATCCCTCCTTCTCCTGTGTTTGCGCCGTGTCAACGTTCTCTGAAGGCACCGCGCCAGTCACCGGCAAATAAATCAGTGTTTATACTCAACAGTAAGACAGCGATGGCGGCGGTGGTGGTGATGATCATGGTGGTGATGATGATGATGATGATGATGATAGTGATGATGATTATGATAACGACGATGATGATAACGATGGTGATGGTGAAGGTGATTATGATGATGACGATCATCGTGGTGATTATGATGGTGATGATGAAGATGATGATTACGATGGTGATGATGAGGATGATGATTATGATGTGATGATAATGGTGATTATGATGATGTGACTAGTGATGATAATGATTATGATAACGATGATAATGATGACAATAATGGTGATTGTGATGATGTTGATAGTGATGTGGTGGTGATGGTAGTGGTGAAGGTGATTATGATGATGATGACGATCATCGTGGTGATTATGATGGTGATGATGAGGATGATAACGATGATGATGATAATGATGGTGATGGTGAAGGTGGTTATGATGATGATGATGATAACAATCATCATGGTGATTATGATGGTGATGATGAGGATGATAACGATGATGTGATGATGATAACGGTGATGATGATAATGGTGACTGTAGCGATGATGATGACAATGATTATGATAGCGATAATGATTACAATAATGGTGATTATGATGATGTTGATAGTGATGCGGTGGTGATGGTAGTGGCGATGTGATGATGGTTGCGATGGTGACGATGAGGCTGGTGGTGATAACGATGATGATAATCATGGTGATGGTGATGATCATATTGATGGTGATGATGATTATGATGATGATCGTGGTGATTATGATATCGATGATGATTGTGATAACGGTGATGGTGATAATTATGGCGATGTGATTATGATAATGGTGATATAATGGTGATTATGATGATGTTGACAGTGATGTGGTGGTGATGGTAGTGGCGATGTGATGGTGATGGTTGTGATGGCGATGGTGATGGTTGTAATGGTGATGGTGATGGTGATGATGATGACATTAATTTGGGGACCGAAGGATCGGGTTCCTGTCCATGTCGGTGATTCATGCGGCGCCACTGCAATAAAACATCACATCACACCAGAGGAAGACTACATTGATGGATGAAGAGCTGCCGCGTCTTCAAGAAATAACAGTTTTCAGATATTTGCCTCCAAGTGCTGTGCTTACAGTTGCTATATGACTATTAATCATAAAAACAACCATCATTTAACACCGTTTATGACGCTGGTTGTGCATTTAGAGGGGAACTCCCGGGATGCAGCAGCCTTTAGACCCTTGTATCACAGGCGCGTGTGGATCTGCATCTGTGTGTTTGCCACTGTAACACAGTTACGTCTGCTTGTTCGCCCCTGTGTTGCTGCTTTTGTGTTTTCCGTCTGTCGAGCAGCAGCAGCAGCAGCAGCAGTAAAGACGCTATTTTTGGCTTCTGGAGGCAAACTCTCATTTTTCTGTGACTGACATCTGGGGCTCTTCCAAGACTTGGACGGGCATGAAACGCCGAAAACTGACGGCACCAGAGATGAGCCGCTGCGTTAGGCGATATCTGCAAAACTTCAACCTCAAATACAAAAAAAAAAAATATGCTCAGAGAAGAAACATGGATGTTAAAATGAGGCTGGCTGCAATTGGGCTGAGCAGCGCCTGGAGATGGTTGTCTGATGAGTCCTGATTCAGCATGTCTGCGCTGACTCCTGCACCTCATTTGCATACGCGCCGTTTTTCAGCGCCGATGAATGAACCGAGCGCGCCTTGTATGGAGGCCACCTGAGCTCGACATATTAGATTACACTCTTCAATAACCCCATTCCATTTTCAACGTTGATGAACTTTTTTTTTTTGTCATCTGATCCTGGAGAACTATTGGAATCTGGGTCAAACTTGGGGGATTCTTGGTGGCTTTAGCGGTAATTAAACATTCAGATGCTCCTCCAGCTCTGACTCGCACCTCCGACTGGCTGCTGGGGCTCGGTGGCGTCGGAGTGTAATAGAGCTTTCACACACACAGCCGATGGATAGTGAACATAAGAAATCTCGCGAGGACACTTGGCATGATCGTATCTATTCTCTGGGGGTCTCTTAAATATAGGAATAATCAATCACCTCTGTTTGTAATGTGACTGCAAAAACTGCAGTTAATGGCTCGCGCCAACCGAAAAGAACATTCCGTCCTTACTACATATTCGTGGATTCAATTGTCCCACCTGTTTTGAATGCATCCAAATGATTATGTTTTAGCTCTATATCTCTTTGGCGTCCCTAAAACGGAGACTTTCTTGAGACGCTGCTGGTTCCGTTTAAGCCTGAAAACTTTGGGGTTCCTTTTTTAGATGTTAAACGATGACGCATGGCCCGGCGTTCGCTCCCCTGCTTGGCCGCTACACGTCAGCTCCCATTTGATGTTTACGGTCGCTTCATGCTCGCGTGCTATCAGTCCAGGCAAAGAAATCTCGGGATGCTACATTTCGCCACTGCTGCTCCCTCATCTGTGATGATTTCAGCAAATGAGACAGCTAACACCCAACTTCCTGCTCACACCTACATGCACATGCCCAGTGGAGCACAACTGGCCCTGCGTTTTTTTAGGAGTTTCACAGCAGACGGCGACGAGATCCAAACTGGGGCTAGAGCACTCATCTGGATGGGCGGTTGTTTTTGGCCTAAAAAGCCGAGATGTGGTAACGCGGACGAAGCGTTTGGCTGCGCGTGGAGGGGAGTAAGGTGAGCATGCAGCTGTGCAGCTCCTCATCTCGCGGCGCGATGGCAGGTACGGCGTCGGGCGAGCCGGGGCTCATCCCTGTGACTGTGTCTAATGGAAAGTGACAACTCCCTTCTCCCGGGGAGCTCTCCTGTTTTGCTAGGCTTCAAATCCTATTTACCCACATCCCTCCACCATGCCCCCCCACCCCCACTACCATCCTGTCCCTCGCAACACTCTTGTCTTCCTCTCACTCTTCTAACGAGCACTCCCCACTTTCTTATTATGATTTAAATGTTGCAGTTTTCCTGGCGGGGGCAAGGCGAAGGAAGGGAGACGGATGCCGAATCCAAGAGATGCGGCGAAGTGAAGTGAAAGATGTCAGGCGAATTGATTAGTGACCGGCAGGCATTCAGAGCGTGTCAGATCATTGGATGAGCGTGCCATAGAAGGCAAACTTTCACACTGTACTCAATCAATCCACAAGAAAGATATGCTGCCTCTCTGATAAGGCGGCCGATGGTAATTCGATGGAGCTAAATTGCTCTCATGTGCGACATGTCGAGTGTGAACGCAGCTGGATCGGGCTCCAGAATCATTTGTAGGCTGCAAGGGGCTTAAAACCACATTTGTGCGCCATGTTAGTGTGGTTATTTTCTGTGTGTGTGTGTGTCTGTGTGTGTGTGTGTGTGTGTGTGAGAGAGAGAGAGAGAGAGAGAGAGAGAGAGAGAGTGAGCAAGTGATATTGGCGAAGCAGGATGTAGTATGTGGGTTAGGGTGCCGTCCTCCTCGTTAATATTTAAACACAGCTCTGGCAGAAAGAAATGGGGCAGAGAAACACAGAAGGACTCATGTGACACACATACACACACACACACACACACACACAACACACACTGCAAAATGGGGGATGTGTATTCAGCGCCTGCACACACACATTGGGTTTGTTTTTGTGGCTGCATGTTTGCGTTGATTGATTCCTGACGATCTGATATTTCATCGCAGGACCCGAGCGCCTGCACGCGGCACCTCGGCACATCTCTGCAGGCTCAGTCATGTCGGCGGAGGGCTCCTCTCATTGTCGTGCCCCCGTTGGTGCATTCGCATGTGACTAATGCCAATTAAAGATGGAGAGACCAGTTGCAAGTGAAAAGGCCACATACATGAATAAGGTATAAATTTGCTGTCAGCTTTAAAAAATAGAAAAAAAAAAAACAGATATTGGAATCATTTTGCCGAGGTTGTCGTGAGCATCGAATAATTGTGTGGAGGAAGACTGCTTTCGTGTCCCCAATAGACCAGAAAGTTGGGGACACAATGGACCAGATGGACCAGAAAGATGGGGATCCTTGCTATGAATCTCTCTCCATATTTTCTTAGGCCGGGCTGGGGCGAGCGAGCACCGGCTGAGTGAGTGAGACAACGAGCGAGCGGCGCAGCCAAGATTAAGTACCAGGTTGAAACCAGCACCAAAGTGTTTGCTTTTCTGATATCCTCTTCCATAGAAGAGTAATTCTTCTCGAAAGAGTGACTCACATCACCGATAGATGTAACAATGCAAATGAAAAAGAGAGGCGACTTGCAGCCGGGATTATTGGATCAGGATATTAATACTACGGCTGTGGTGTGGTCACATGGTTTAGTGTAAGTGTTAGCAGCTCTGCGGAGGAGGCGCAGACAGATACGTAAACTCCACATCACAACAGTGAAGCAAAGGTCTTAGATCTCCGTTGGCCCCCTGGGGGCCTGCATCAGTGCAGGCCATAAACCCCGCCTCCTCCATGTTAGTATCAAAGTGTTAATATCGTCATATGTGGCTTCATGACTGACAGCAGCTCTTACTGGCATTTACTGACTTCCGTTTGGGAACTGGACATAAGAAAGTTGAGAGGACACGTCGCTCTAACTAATGGCAGCCGCTATTGTCTGTTTCAAACTGTAAAAGGACTTTTTTAACAGCAGCCGGATCACTCAAGGCTGAGTTGGGCTTAAATACAGTGGCTGCATTTTTTTAATCGCAAGTGCAGCTGCTCCAGCTCCAAATGCATCCAGGAAATTTTATATGAGTCTATGATGTACAATCTATGACTGTACAACCCAGATTCCAAAAGAGTTGGGACACTGACCAGAGACGGAATGCGAAGAACACATATTGAAAAAGTTTGGATAGACTTTAAAAGATTTTAAAGATAACACACGGCAGAAAATTAATTAGTTCAAATAATTAGCTTCACTGGCAAAAGATAAGTAACATGATTGGGTATTAAAAAAAAAAGCATCCCAGAGAGGAAAGCTGGGAAAGGGGGTCACCACTCTGCGAAAGACTGCGGACAAATAGTGCAACAATTTAAACATAATGTTTCCTCATGTAAAACTGCAAAGACTCTTTGAATTTGAGTATCTGCTGCATATAAACCAGCCTCCTCTGGGCCCGAGCTCATTTAAGATGACTGCGGTGAAGTGAAAAACTGTCTGATGGCCTGATGAGTCAAAATATGGAATTCAGTTCGGAGGAGAGGGATCATCTGGCTCCTTATTATCACATAGTTCAAAAGCCAGCATCCAGCATTGAGGGGCGGGGGGCTGCATTAGTGCACATGGCACCATGGGTAACCTGCATATTTGTGAAGGCACCATTAATTTTGAACCAGTCAGGTTTTTGGAGCAACACGTGCTGCCCTGTCGTCAATGCCTTCCTCAGGGAAAGTCTTGTTTGAGCAAGAAGATGCCAAACCCCACTCTGCTCGCGCTACGACGTCAGGGTTCTGCAGCAAAAGAGCCCGGGCGCTAAACTGGCTTGCCTGGGGTCACGCCTTTCACCATTTAAAATGTCCGGCCTAGTATAAAACGTAAAACATGACAAAGGAGATCCTGAACTAAAGTCCTACATCAAGCAAGAATGAAAAGGATCACAGCAGCTGGTTCCCTTAGTTCCCGGACGCTGGTGAAAGAAGCGGTGATGCAAGAGAGCGGTAAACATGACCTCGCCCCAACGTTTTTGTAACCGGTTGCTGGCGTCCAGTTCAACACGGCCGTGTAATTTTCCAAAGACAAATTTATCAGTTTAAACGCCCGATACGCTGCGCTAACTTCAGTTAATTTGGGGGCTTTCCATGTTGTGCAAACCAGCACCTTTTGTCTCACATCACATTGTACACAGCCTCCTGACTTTCTGTGCCACAGGGTTGCACACAGTTTCCAGGTAGAAGCAGCTCTGCACGCTGCTTGTCATTGATTAGTTCAGCTGCTGGTCAGACAGGTGATGGCTGATCTACAGCGGCTGCGAGAGCGAATCGCATCGATTCGATTCAACTTTATTGACATTACACAGCAGTGTCATGTCTGGATGCGCACCTCAAATAAGTTACCGCACACTGTCACATTAATTTGAAATAAACGTCTCCTAAAAATGTTGCAAATGTCCTTTAGTGTAAAATATGAAAATAGACACAAGGCATTATCATGGAATTGTTCAATGTCACTATTTGTTTGCAGAGCAATTCTGTTTCAAATGAAAAGGGGGCGGAGTCTGCAGCTCTTGCCCATTTTGTTCTTACAACAACACAAACTCCAGTTTGTGGAAGAAAAGAAGAGTAGTGACGTGAGTTTTAAAATCTTTTGAGATAAACATCAACATGTCTGATCACGATTTTTGGTTTCTGCACCCTCAAAAATTTTTTTAAAGTTTTAGCATCATGTTGTTGCTTTTTTTTTTTTTTTCTTCTTCTTGCTATTACACCAACCAGATTAAGGGATAGTGCGCGTAGAAATGAAAATTCATTGATCACCTACTCACCACAGGACTGATGGAGGGGCGGGTGAAGCACTTGAGTCCACAAACCACTTTTGGGGTTTCAGGCGTAAACAGCGTTGCAGCCAAATCCAATACAATTGAAGTAAACGGCGACCACTTCTTCAAACATGGTCGAACAGCGGAGATCGGCGAATGCAGTGTGCGTGCCAGTGCAAACGCAGCTCCAGGCTAGAGAGATATTCGAAACATTTTAAGGGGAAAACATGATTCAAATGACGCCATTTGGAGTTGAATTTGCACGTTTCGGCTAACGGACACTTGGATGACACCAACTTTTGTTTTTGTTTTTTTTCACGTTTGAAGAAGTCCTAACCCTTTGCCTCGATTGGATTTGGCTGAAACACCGTTCACTGCTGACACTCCAAAGGTATTTTGCGGCCTCAAACACTTCACCCCGCCCCTCCAGCGGCACACTGGCGTGTAGATAATGAGTGAATTTCTTTTTTGTGTGAACTATACCTTTACGTCTCTCCTCCTGGTGTCAATTCAGGACGGATCCTGTCTTGTTCTAACCTGTTGATGCAAAACAGATGGGTATCTAGACGGTGGTATGTCGAAGCAAACGCGGGTGCCAGTGAGGGTTCACTACAAACACCCCTGCTGCAAATACTAGAGCGAGTAATCCCCTCTCGAGACACACCGTCGGGAACACACACATCTGTGATCTAACAAAACATGCTACCCTGTCTCTAACCACGTCTCTGTCCTCAGGCCCCGAAAGGTTTTCAATGAAAGGCAGAGCAACATGCAAAGTCACACCATTGATCCATTGTTCTGACCAAGGAGGGGTCCTATCTACAATCACCACCCTTTGGCAAAATTGTCTTGGAGGAATGTGAAAGCAGAGAACGTCTGCTTGGGTTCTTGAGGGCGCACATTGATCACCTGCACAGAGAGGGACACTTCGTCACCAACACAATGGTGAAATAATAGATCTCAGCCAATGGTCTGTCATTAAGCGCCGGCGTTAATGAGGTAACGGGGTGGGGCTTTAAGTGGTTGCGGCACATACCTGGAAGTTTTCCCTCCCTGATTTGATCCAAATATTTAAAGCTGCAGTTTTACAGAACTTTATGTGTTTTTTTGGAGGGTAAAAGATGATTGTTGCGCTGGCAAAAGTGTTTTCACACTCCTGTGGTCAAGTTTCTGTCTAAAAGTATGCACATTTAAGTAAACCTTTCAATAGTGGCGAAAAATACATTGGTTATACGTTTTTCCATCAACTGGTCTTGAGTTGACAAACTAATCACATGTAAGTTGGTTAGTAGGTGGCATGGCAGCTCCCATGCAGGTTTGCAACATGCCAGTTAACAGTAGGAGAAGAAGAGGTTAGAAAGCAGAAACAAAAAAAAAGTGGCGCTGGACGTTGCTGTCTCCACCTAAAATCTCTGTCATTTTAAACACATCGGTTCATGACCTTAAATGGTGATGGGGAACATATTCGCGATAGGATTCGACAAAATAGCGATGTTTGATGATGTGTCAACACGCTGGTTAAGGTCTGGACAGGTCTAGACAAAGATCAGGGTTCGGATTCAAATTCGGCCAACCTCATCGTCATAGCTACCATACCAAAACGGTGGCAAAGGTTTCGTGATATTCAGCACTCAGATGATTCGTCTTTTCATAAAACACAAGTTGCAGTAAGTCTTTGTATTTTCAATCTTTGTAACTTGCCTGCGTGCATTACTTATAACAACAAAAGGCCTTCAATGATCACCCAAACCAAGGAAGGTTTGTAATAAAGCTGAATGTATGCAATTGAAGCTGTTGTGTTTTGCTGCCAGCAGCATTTAAAGTTAATTAGCTGGGACCCCTGAGAGAGTGTTAAAAGTTCTTGATAGCACAAAGTTTTTTTTGTTTTTTTTCTCACTGCAGAGCCGGGTTCTGTGTGAGCAGCCGCCTGAGTGCGGCGATGCGTTGATTTGCAGGTGAATGCATCGTCACTGCGATGGTAACGGTCAGAGACAAACGAGGGCGCTCCGCCTTGAACGTGTGCGGAAGCTAACAAGTGGTGAGCCAGACGAAAGGGATCGCGGCCATCCTGAGACGTCAAAACACCGGCGGGATTTTAAGATAAGGCAGTTCAAAAGAAAGAAGACGTCAAACCCCGAAACAAGAGCTTCGTGAAATCACGAAATCAGCTTCAGGAAATCAGGATTCATCTGTCGGAATTCTACTACCAGCCTTGATGTTCCTCCATGACTAAGAAGTTCGAATTACACCTCATGTACACCTGAGACAGAGTTCTGATCAGGAAAAGTCTGCCTTAGTTAGAAGTCCCTTTTTTTCCTGGCATCATTTCGTCGAGAGGTGGCGGCGCCGTTTGCGCGTGTGCGTCCAGGGCGACGGAGAGCAACCAGTGCAACAAAGTAAAAGTTCTCATTTGAAGCACCGACATAAATAACATTTTAGAACTATCCAGCTGCAGGTGACTGGATGAACCAGCTGTCAGTCAGCGTACAACAAGGGCTAACCTCAGTTTCGTTGACTGAAGAAATACCCTCCACTTCCTATACCGGCATCCACATTGGCATGTTTCGGAGCACCATTGTTGGTTTGGGATGAGCAGTGAGCCACACACATAGCTGCTGTGTTTGGGACGTTGATTGGCCCAAACGTCGATTTGTCCGCCTAGATGCGCCGACCCGGCTCGGCCTGTCTCAGCCTACACTGCAGCCAGCCACCAGGGGGGCGATGGAGACGTTTTGGCTTTTGAAGAGCTGATGGTTGATCTAACTTACACATGGGTTGACCCGTGCAACTGAGAAGCTCAGAGTTTCCCGCTGTCATTGTCGTGTTTGTGTGGGATTTCCACGGAGAGTCACACACGCTGGAGGTCGGTTGCAGTCACGTGAGCAGCAGGAAGTGAACAGGAGAAGTTAGACACAAAGGAAAGGCCATTCTGTGCGAATACAATGGAAAACCTTCACCATCAAACCACCGTACGGTCTTTGGACAGCTCTACATCACAGTAATGATGCTGGCATCATCTCTTTTCTTTCCCGCTGTTTCACAAATGCATCAGGGATGAGATTTTAATGGTCTGACATGAGAAGAGGGACATGTTGAATCTCAAACGGGATCTGCAGGTGTTTCTCTTTGGGTAATTGCGTACAGATGCAACACATCATCACGCCGACACACCAACTGAATTCAAATTGAGACTCGCGTCGTCGGAACAGAACTGAGCTGCGCCATGTTTTCGCTGATTCGCCGGCGTGGTTGAGCTGGACATCCGAAACCGAGCCTGCTGTCGCTCAGCCTCACATGTCACGCTGGGGTTTTTTTTCTCCAGCTTGGTAAGTGGACACACTGTCGAGGTAAAATGGTTTCTGAAAAACACAATTAAGAACTTCATGGCACAAGCTGTGGCGGCTGGCTGGGGGACAATGGAGGGAAGGCGTGGGAGGCTTGTATGGTCACAGGTGTGGGCGGCGGAAGTGGGCAGGGAGGTGAATTGGCTTGGCAGGAAAACACTGGCAGGCTGGCGCTCGGAAAAAGGAAAATCTGCACAAGGAAACAACAGCTCCCAAAGAGCAGGTGCGGCCTGAAGTGTGTCACTAACGCTCTGGGCGGGTGGATCATAGAGAGGGGTTTAAGAAAAGCACAGCAGGATTGGATGATTGCGTGCAGGCATGCAGCAGCAGGAGTGGTCAAACCAAGAGCACACACACACAACAGAAAGGGAGGTGGAAAACTCAAGGAACTAGATATCCCGCAGTCAGTAAGAGCAGAACTATGGCATCGCTTCAGTGTTTCATCCAGTTGGACATTTGCTCGAAAGGTTTGTCAAAATTAGCGCAGGTTTTGTCGACAATGTGAGGACACAGTGACCTTGACGTTCTGATCACTTTATCCTTGAGTTCAAGTGGATGTTTGTTCCAAATTTTAAGATGTTCGACACCTCGAAGGAACGTCATCTGTCGAGACTAAGCCAGACGTGATATAACAAAAACTTTGACCTTTGACCACCGAATTTAAATCTGTTCATCCTTGAGTCCAAGTAGACTTTGTAACAAATTTGAGGAATCTGCATTGAGGCGTGCCTGATAAAACTGCATGTTCATACTCGAGTCCAAGTGGACTTTGCACGAAATTTGAAGAACTTGTGCTGAGGTGTTCCTGATAATATTGCATGAACAAAACTGGGACGGCTGTGATGTCGCAGCCGCCATGACAGTTGACCGTCTAATCAGGACGTTTTTCAC
The DNA here is from genome assembly GCA_901007715.1 of Dactylopterus volitans. Classification (NCBI taxonomy): domain Eukaryota; kingdom Metazoa; phylum Chordata; class Actinopteri; order Syngnathiformes; family Dactylopteridae; genus Dactylopterus; species Dactylopterus volitans. Next base: position 8,286 of record CAAKHG010042830.1, on the reverse strand, counting down.
AAATATGAGGAAATTCCCATGCAGCGTTCCTGAGAATGTGGCATCAAAGAAACTGGGCAAAAGCCGTCCCGGTGAACTTCTTTGCCAAATTTGAGGACTTTCTGTCCAGGTGTTCCGAACATAATACATTCACACGACTGAGCCACTCCAGTGAGTTGAAGGACACCCCAAAGACATAAAAAAGAACACCCAAACTGCCATAACACTCCTACATTCCTGTTTTTATTCATGGGATAATACTGAGGGTGAAGACGGATTTTGAACCATTCCAGAGAGCAAACCTTGCGCCATCATCCACCTCGATGTTTTATGGAGCTACGTTCTTGGTAACATTCATACCATTTATAATTTCAAGGGCAGTCTTCCTACGTAGGCCGGTGTTTTTGGTGCTGACTCACTCTTTTTCTCAAAGTTCTAAATTCTTTCACATTTTGCAGCTGCTTCCCTGTCCTTATTATAAAGTTAACAGGGTCACTGCAGAGCTTGGAGACGTCACCAAAGCAGGGAAGAGAGAGACTGGATAGTGCATGGAATCTTCCCGGGGTTCAGAGGTCACAAGCATCCTCTGGGAAATCCTCTTGGTGCTCCGCAGCGTGGCTGTGATTGAGTGTGATGTCGACATTTGAGACGCTGGTGATGGTGGGCCACAACCAACAGCATCCAATTAAATACAGCAGATGACATCACGACAGCCAGAGAAGCTGAGGTTTGACGCTCATAAAGCTCCTCCTCCTCGCATCATAGCTCCTCCCACCCAGGATGTGAGAGAGAAACGACAAGGGGCGGTGACTCAGAGATGCCAAACGGCAGTTCCTGCATCCCACATGCATCCGGCTGGAGCCACATCAGCGTTTGCACATCGCACCACTTAATAAAGGACTTTCACCCAAGTTTCCTTGCTCCTCGTCTCATTGAGGTACGTTTGAGGGATTGGGAAAATCCTGGTTCATGGTGTTTCAGGGAGGGCAAAGACATATCATCGGCCGCAATCCACAATCAACGCAGGGCTGAAATGGTTTTAATTCCGGTTTGGGATCTGTCGGCACCTCACCTCGGCAATAAAAGCCGAGTTTGTGATTGGTTCCGCCGTTTCCGAGTCGGGTGGAAGCTTAGATGTTGTTGCTCAATGGTCCTCTAGTCGGCAGAAAGTACAACCAGATGTTTGTCATCTACCCTGGGGTGGAAGCGTGTAATTTATGTTTCCATAATATTGTAGTTTGACACAATTGTAATGTGGTGACTCCTGTCAAGCTCCTTTTCCCCTTCAACTTAAGAGAGGCAGAAGTGCTTCCATACACTCTGTTATGTGCACAACATCGACTGTCTGGAGGTGCACAAGTGCGACATCCAGGTCCCATCAACATCACGTTATCGATGAACTCTGAGAAAATCTAATTTTGACATTTGTGAATCGATTCAGAATCATTGTTTTTTTTTTTTTTTTGTTTTTTTTAATTCTCCCACCCCAAGTTTTAACATGCAGACGATGAACCACCTACTCTAATCACATTCAAACCATTTAAAGATCGGTAAGTAACTGATTACAAAGTGTAAGAATGAACCTCGTCATGTCGTTTCCTCTTCCTCGATCGTTTTAAGTTCCCAATGATTCTGTCGGCTTCTTTCCCCTCTGCTGAGTTCCACTCCTTAAAGTTTTGGTTTTTCTCCAAACAGATCACAGACAGACTCTAGTCGGCCACTGGTGTGGTTTCCGTCCGTCATGATTTTATCAAGTTGATGACACAGTCCTGGCGGTTGTACGCATCAATGTTGCCATGGCTACGGGTTGGTCGCGGATGTATTTTCAGTGTTTAAACTCAACTTTAACTTGTCATTTACAGAGAACATCGATAAACAGCACGGCACCCCCCCCCCCCACCCTCCACCCCCCCCACACACACACACACACGCACTAGCACACACAGCCGGAGGAAATAGAGCTTTACGTGATGAACCTGAAGGTAGAATTGACACGGCACTGAAACCTACTGCTGACATATTGAAAGGGTGGAGTCACTGATGACCCCGACTCCCACGATTCTTCTCTGCTGAAAAATGATATTTGAGAGTCGAGTGACACACACACACACACACACGCACGCAAAGCCAGACTGCCTCGTGTGTTTTCCTGGATTCTGATCAATGGGCTTGTCACAGCAGTGACACTCAATACGAGAACAGATAACACACTTGTGCACGCACACACTCACACGCGCACACACACACACACACACACTGAATTGAATGAATGTGGCTGAATAACTCGCAGTGCAGGGGCAGAAATCTGTGTGTCCATTTATTCTCTTCTGTGTAAACGCCCTCAGCCTGCCCTGCGCCACCCTGCTCCTCCCAGCCCCTCCTCCTCCCTACCCATGTTTGCCTCTCCTCTCCCTGTCACACACACCATCTTCCCTGTAGGCTGGGCTGAGTGGATCAATGCCGTGTGTGTGTGTGTGTGTGTGTGTGTGTGTGTGTGTGTGTGTGTGTGTGTGTGTGTGTTCACATGCATTGATCAATGGTGATTACCTGCAGCCTCCTGCTCTTCGTAATTGTGGAGTGAGGAGTGATTGGCACTGTGCCACGGGCCACCGGCATCAGGAATACACACACACACACACACAAGCCCACGGCTGCTTGACTTCCATCGGTTAGTTTGGACGTGATGACGTCCGTGTGAGCGCTTGACTGCACCCTGACCCGCAATAAGCACAAACACAGAGAGACAGCTGATCCCGCTTCACCTTCATCTCGTTCCATTTTAATTGAAAAATACGGCGTGAAGCTGTGAAGCAGCTGTGGCCTTAATGTTGTCATGTCCTTCATTCATTGTGTCATTACTCAGGAGCTGCCTCCCGGCGCACTCCCACGCGACCTGGAAAACCTGGAAAACACCAATTTCCCAGACATATGTCATGTTTCCTTTTACAGTTTTTTTTTAACGATTTCGTACACACTAAAATGAAAGACAGATCCCGGTTGTCAAAACTCAAAACTAGGCACAATTAGCAAAACCTCAGCGCAGATTTACATAACCATAAGCACATTCCAGTCCAGGGGGTACGCAGGTATACGGCGTATACCCACTTATTTTTCAATCAGCATTGCGTATTCCCACTTCCAAACCCCCACCCTGAATTGCATTTTTTTTTTCCTAGGATGGTCAAGGCCTGATGACCCACTCTACTCTGCCTCTAATTGGCTAGTATTCATCACTTTCATTCATTAGATTGGTGAGGGTTTAGGCATGAGGACTGATGAGCCAATCAGAGGCAGAGCAGGGCGGGTCATGCCAAGGAAAATATTGCCCACCATCTAATTTTTTTTTACTTTATTTGCCTGTAGAAATAATATATAATGAACAAGACGAAGCCAGCTTTTCAAACAAAAATTTCATTTCAAAATCATAGACGCCCTCGCGAATCTACACCAGCCAGCAGCCCAGCTAGTAATAGTGACGCCACACCGGCGCAGTTAGCCAGCTCAGGCGTCACGTCGACATTAGCCCGGTGCCTGCTACGTCCGCTCAGCCCCCCGCCCAGCCCCCCGCCGTAGAGGATGCTAACAGCGACGGAGATGCTGCCTCCGCGCTCACAGCCAAAGATGCCAGTGCAAGCTCGGAAGAAGACGTCAGCCACGGTGGGTGCGCTCTTTTTTATTGCTGGACCTTGAGGTCAAGCAGCAGAAATTATGTGATGCTGCTTCAGAAAAAAAAAAAGGGCAAAAATTGACATTATGGCCTGGACGCGTCATTCAAAACTACAAACCAGCGCGCGTGAATAGGAAAGTTCTCACAGACGCGATCAGTGGGTCGAATTGCGATGCTGAGGTGGTGCAGTCACATGACCATCGGACGGCAGACTGGAGCTGCAATACCGCAGAGTGTATTTTGTTTACAGCAGATTCACGTCATCTGCGCCTGAGTACGGAGAACAAAATGATTTCGTTTTGCCGTTGCATTTGTGTTCATATTCATAGCACATGACAAAGCGTAACAATCTTTTTATACTTAGCTCTTTTTATAGAATCAGCTGCTGCTGATTCTATAAAACCCTACACATTTCTATGCACTGTTTGTTTTGTGGTTGAGTTTTGATGCTATGATGAAGCATCACTTTTATAGAAAAGTGTATGCGCCCCTTGAATGTAGTCCTTGTTTTTGTAAAAAAAAAAAAAAAAGCAATATTTTTTTGAATTTTTAAATTTCTAAGTGAACGTCTAGATTACCGCAAACAATGAGTTGACAGTAAATGCTTGTGCAAATACTCACATTTTAAATTCTTACAAAGAAAGACCACAAATTAGGCATGTTTCTAAATGTATGCACATTTTAAGGGTCCTCTTGAATTGCTGCAAAAAAACCCAAAAATATGCGGGACATCAAAGTGGGCAAAAGTCCTCAGGAATAGATTGTGTCGTTCAGTTGCTGTTCACATATAAAATGTCTGATATTTTTTGGAATATTTTGGTCTTGTCATCGGTCCAAACATGCCTGCCGTTGTTGCTACTAGCAGCCATGTTTTCACTGTTTCCCATAAAGAATCTTAGAGTTGAATCGGGTCATCAGTCATGTGACTTCCACATTTTGCTGCCTCAGTTTATACAACAAAATTGTCCCTGTTAACTATTTATCACATCATCTCTATTTTCATATGTCCAAAAAACAAGTATAGGAACTTTAATGACCATTTCAGAACATAGTTTTTTTTTTGTTGTTTGTTTTTTTTCTTCTATTTTTGATGTTTCCATCCAGATTTTCTAACCCTGGAAAATCCTCAAGGAACTTTAGCTTCAGCCAGGAAAAGGATGGTTTTAGCATTCATGGTCATTTATGGATGAAAATATTTTTAATAGGACAATCTGCTCCTGCATTAACTTTCCAAATGCTCAGTTTATTTCACAAAGAAATGAAGAGACTCGGTTTGCACTGAGCTCCTGAAACACCTCATCTTCGACCTCGCAGCCTCTCCGTGCGCCTCATCATGAACTCGGCACGTTTGCGTCGTCGGAGACCTCAGTCACACACCAAAGGCAACAATCTGGAGGTCACTTACAGCCAATCCTCTTACACTCCCATGTTTAGCAGCTTGACTGCTTAAGCCGGGGCCACTTTGCGTGAGCTTCCCTGGCTGCGAGTAACGCCACCGTCGCCGCTTCCTCCTCACCGCCGCCTTGTTGTGATGCCCATTGAGGCTAATTATGGTCCATGGTTTCACACGCGTATTTCCGCTGCCACCTTTGGACTATTATTAAGTTGATTAAAAAGGACGGCTCGTAGAATTCAGTGATCATGTCAAAATTAATGTTTTTTTAAAAAAAATGTTTGTTTTCTTATACAGCCGTGTTCTTTTTCCATTTTCTGATATTGTATTTGTCACTGAGGAGAACCAACAGTTTATACTTTTGGAGGTACAATTTGTTACTTGACGCAAGTGCAGATTACAGAATAGAAGTGACACAACATTTCCCACTTTAATTTGACATATTCATATAAAATTAGACAAACATTGAGATTTTATTTTTTTTTTAATAAATGGATAAATAAATTAGGGCGACACGATGGTGCGGTTGCCTCATAGCAAGAAGGTCGTAGGTTTGATTCCCAGCCTGGGATCTCTCTATGTGGCGTTTTCATGCTCTCCCCGTGTCTGCGTGGGTTCTCTCCGGGTACTCCGGCGTCCTCCCCCTTTCCAAAAGCATGCTGAGGTTAACTGGCTACTCTAAACTGCCCGTAGGTGTGTGTGTGCGAGTGTGAGTGGTTGTCTGTCCGTCATGTGGCCCTGCGATGAGCTGGCGACTCGTCCAGCGTGTTACCCCGCCGTTCGCCAAATGGCCAGCTGGGATCGGCTGCTGCACGACCGCGACCCGTAACCGGAATAAGCGGAGGAAGATGAGATGAGATAAATAAATTCTTTGGCGAAATTCGGGTCGGCTGTGGCCCGAATGTTGCAGGAGCCCCGTGCTGAAAGGTCGCCATTATGTGTGTGTTTCCAGCAGATATATGGGCCAAATGCAAAGGGATAATTCAATAAAAAAATAATGGTTAATAAAATGAATTGTAATTTAAAATGGTACAAATAAATAAATTAATTAAAATGAATAAATATTGACCTTCATTCCCACAAGCTCGTCTCCACCGTGCCACCAGTTGCTTGGTCTGAGTCATAGAAAGGCTCCTGGCTCCAGCAGACTCGGCTAATCTGGATAACTGCAATCCCTTTAAGTCGTCTTGTTTACAGGAGAGAGGAGTCAGCGCTCCCATCGGCGGCGGCGCTGGCAAGGTGACGCTCGCACTGTAATCTGGCACAGACGAGTGTTTATCTGCACCGCAATGTGATCTGTGGGATTTCGCCTGCGCCGATGGAAGCGCTCCTCGCCGGCGTTCTTCCATTAACTTCACTGCAACGTCTGGCATTTTGCTGCATAACCGCGAGTGAACGCGAGAATCGATGAATTGGTGCAGACAAAGGTGCCCTCGCGCCTTAGACTGGCTTCCATTTGGTTTAATTTCAAGAAGATAAAATCAGAATCAGACTCGTCTTTTTTTTTTTTAATTCCTCCAAAACCATCCGTTTTATGATGTCATTTTCTTTAATTCTTTGTATCTGCTTTATTACCTTTCATTCACTCTTTAATATGGGCCATCTAAAGGTTTCCGTGTAAACGCTGATTTATTTTTTTGCCTGAATTCACACATTTGGACTCAGAGGTCCCTTGGGCGGTTGAAAATGAGCTGAGGTCGCTGTCGGAACCCGACGGAGATTCACCCAGCTGGAACATGGGTCCTCTTAAACTGCTCGTCTGGTGCATAACAAGGTAACACCACATTAGCTGGTATCAAGAGCAGATGATATTTTTTTTTCCCTCCGCCGCTCATAACCTCGCGCACTGTTCGCTTGCTGAGTAGTTAGCAGCTCTTATTGCTGTTGGCACTGGTCGCTTCCTTAAGGCTCCCTTTGATCGCTGCCGGCCAGCTGCCGGCTGCTTGTGTACCTGCGAGACTCAGAGCAGGGAGCAGGCTCCCAGACAGCTTTGTGGCTTCATCTGTGGGATGCGGTTGTCAAAGACTGTTGATCTGATCCTTACTTTTTTTTACTTTCTCAATTTTTTATAGTCTTTTTTTTAAGTCTTATTCCAACTTTTTTATTTTTTGAGCCAGCTGCTGGATGCTCATGTACCCGTGAAACTCAGAGAAGGGAGCAAACTCCCAGAAATGTGGGATTCAACCGCAGGACGCCTCCGTCCAAGACCGCTGGTTCCATTTTAAATTTTATAGCAGCGGATTTAATATGATAAAACAGCTGCGGTGTCCTGACGTTGGCACGCGCTACAAACTCCAGTAACTGAATTTCAAAACTCAGAAGGTGCTCAGCTCAGATTATTGAACAGGACAACCACTTAAGAACGGAAGCTCCTCTTTCACAAACGATCTCTTGCCGAGTGACGGCGCCGTAGAAAAACTGACAAGAGTGTGGGTTAATTTTGCCGCGACGGTTTGTCATTTAAGCCACCGAAAGCGACCACCGGCACCCATTTACTCACCAGCTGACACTTGTAAGCACACTGGAAGAGAGAGAGCCACTTGCTCGCCAGGTAATTCCTCACGATAACGCATTAGAAGCCAAAAAAAGAGACACGGGAGATGAATGAAACAAGCACGGTTTGATCTGATATTGATGCTTCCACATCTCCGCCTCTGAATACTGCCAACAGGATTCCAGCCTGTAATCTGGCTCATCAAACCTGCTGCATCTTCAACTGTCACACTGGGAGAATCACTCACTCCGTGGTGTGTGTGCTGGGGGCCGTCCAGTATCCATCACAGCTGAAGAACTGGAAACAATACAGCCCAACTGGATGGAATCATATTTCACAGAAAACTGAACCACATGGCTGGAAGGTCAAAAGCAAAACTGTTATCGACTCAGTGCATCAATAAAAAGCATCATTTAATTAGAAGCTGCTGTACATTTGTGATAATCCAATGGTCTTCATACTGATATATTGCGATACGTGCTTGTGTGTGTGTGTGTGTGTTGCGTGTGCGTGTTTTCATGATTAAGATGTCGCCTTTCGTGATAATAAATCAGAGAAAACAGACATTTACTGCAATTATCAATCAATGCTCATTAATTTCTGCCTGTATAGGAGATATCCAAGCCTGTTTGCTTTCAACACACACACACACACACACACACACACACACACACACACACAAAGGCAAAGAAGAAGAAAAGGGAAGGCGAGGCAAGCGGCAGGCGGAATGCAGGCAGGCCAGCCAAGGTTTTC
>CAAKHG010042828.1:0-21281 GCA_901007715.1 Dactylopterus volitans | reverse complement strand
GCTCAACAGCATCGCCAATAACAGCCTCCAAAATGACCCAAAAAAAAAGAAAAAAAAAAAAAGGGAAACTGAACATTGTAACCCTTGTGAATGCAGAGTTTATTGCAGGGCTTGTGGCGTTATACTGCGTTAGCTGCGTCCACATGTACCGCCAATGTGCGTGTGTGGCCGAGTCAAAAGCAAAAGAGGAATCGATGAATCGCTCATAAACAGTCGGCACATGGAAACGATGACAATATGTCTGAGGACGGCAGTGGAGTGTACGACGGCGAGACGTATTTAACGCTTGCGCTGGAATGCGGCGCGGGCCTCCTTCACGCACCCGAGAGCCTCTCAGCAGTCGGCGCAGGCTGTTAAGCTCGTCGGATGGAGTGAGCAGCTATTAATTACACCCTGTAAAACATTAGGAATCCAATCAAGCTCCGGGACCTCTGGGGCGTCGTTTATAAAAATGTACTATTCTATTTTTAAGAAAAAAAAAAGCTGATGGGGAAAACCAAACGCGCGTTGACACCGGCGAGCGATCACGACCGGGGGGGTTTTTTCCGATGATTGCACGTTCGACCACTGAACAGAGACGTCGCTTGTTGAATCGCGCGTGTAAAACTTGGAGGATCGATCTTTATTGGACATATCCAGGCCCCCTTCACCGTCGGCGCGCCGTCGGCCGGCACTATCGAGCCCAGCTGAGAGTAGCTGGGCTCGATATGCGTTCTGCTGAGGGTAAAAAAACAAAAAAAAAAAACAATCAGCACATTAATGTGGAATATTATCTGGCCGAAGGTGAGCGGCCTTCGGTTCAGGCCCCCCGACGGATTCGCGCGGGTCAGAGCAGAAAACGGATGCTTTCACGTGAAAATATGAGGCGCTAGTAATTAATATGGATTTTTCTGGCAGAGGTGAAAACCAAACTTGTCAGATGTCACGTTCAAGTGTCTCTGCGGGTCTGCATTTGTTCCTAAAACAAAATGACTGAGAGTCTTTTTAGTGGATCAAAAAACTCTGTCTATTAAAACTGACGTTCCAATACTACTAAACTGAATTCTCAGGTTAAATAAAACATATTTCCCTTTGGAGTGCACCGGCAGACATTACAATCATGTGTTTCTTTGGCACATGGATTGGGATATTTGAAACTTGATCATCTGTGACACTTTATTTTGCCGAGGAACATCCCGTGACTCATGAAAATAATGACGTTTCATCACGAGTCAGCACTGGTTAGGTACATGTGCAAGAACGACCGAGCTGGGTTATGGGGACAGATGAGGGTTCGGGGGGTTCAGCGTATGTGGTCGTGGTTGTCATGGTTACAAAACCAGCAAAACGATTAAGGCTCTGCAACGAAGGCGGTGATAACAGTTGCAACACAGGATCAAGCGCGTGTTCCAAGGTCCCAAACCCTTCCTCCTACCTCGGAACCGAAATATGTTGCACTCAAAATGTAATTCAGAATCCTGTTTAGTAGTTCTTAGGAAACAAGGCTGCATCACGGATATCGGGACTCGGTCTTAAGGTTCGGTTTGCAGTAATTACATGTATATATATATATATATTTCAGCAACATTTAAGCAAACAGAAGTGCAGTGGCATCGGCAGATACTCAATATTAAAGGGCTCCTACCAGGGCCAAATAACTGTTCAGGATGTCTATAAGAAGTACCGATGTCAGCCTCCTCTCAAAAAATGTGTTATTGTAGGAAATAATGGGCCAGTGGGAAAAAAAAAAAAACTAAACCTGCAAACTGCCCCCTCCTCCCCCCAGATAACAGATTTGTCTTTTCAGTCATTATCTAAATTGTTTGTTTTTGAGAAGAGAGGCTGCGCAGGCTTTGTGCTACTTTAATGGGAGCAGCCACGCGGCCTCCGTGCAAACCGGGACTATCCTTCGCGTTAGAAAACAGCGGCCGGGGGAACGTCCATGGTGATACATGGGTAAATTACAGTTGTTTTTGTTTTTTTTTTAAATTTGCCTTCTAATCTATGCACGGACATGTTCTGTTCTGTTTTGTTTTGTTTTTGTTTTGGGTTTTTTTCCTGCTCAGGATGGAAGCAAGCGTTGGCTTCTGCGCTCACAATCATCTGGAGACATCCGATGCGCCAGAATTGGGAATCTCAAAAGAGCTGTTGGAGCGTCTCCCAGATGTGGAAATCAAGATGGTGCCAGTTTTTTTTTTTTTTTTTTAGAGAACTTTTCTTTCAACCACAACAAGTAAATACATATGAAAAAAAAAGACTATTCCGCACTTATGTGGAAAAAGCGTGAACCCTCGTTCCAGCCATGGCTGACGGGGGGGAATCGCCGGCTCAAGTCCATCTTCACAAAGACAGAGAAACAGTTTGGAGAAACCCCCCCTCCCGTTTATTTCCGCTTCTACATGTTCTTTTGGTCCAAGCGTGTTTCAATTTTCTGTCAATCCAGCAGCCCTGTTTTATTTATCTGTTTCTCTCTAAACTCTCGGTTTGAACCCCGCAGCAGCCGCTTTCTTCGCCGAGTTTGTTTAGACCTGTGAGAAGGCAGCAGTCCCAGCCGGGTGCAGACTGAATCAATTGGATCGAGCTCTTGTTCACAAAGAGGTTTCTTGGTACGCTTCCAAACCAGGCCTGGAGCTTCCTTTTGGACTGAGAACATGGTCTGAATTTAATACCGCCATTCCTGCTCTCGCGCAATTTTTGTGAAATCCGAGGCAACGTATGGACGTATAAGTGCGTTGCTCCGTGCATTAAATATGCAAAACCTTTATCACACGAGATACAAGCAGAAGCTGGTAGCGGGCCCGAGGGCGGGGTGCATGAAGGGGGCTTGTGGGTGGATGAGTTTGCACATTTGCATTCATCCCCGCCTCATATCCCAATTGATACGAATAACTTTTTAAGGCTTTCATTTGCAGAAAAGGGTTTAGATCAAACAGATCCAGACGTGCGGAGTGCTCAAGCCGTATTCGTAGCCAAGCGCTGAATTCAAATGATTTGGACGCGATTCTGCGCGCATTTTCCTCGTTCGGCATCCAGAGATCTTGGTCTGGCCCCGCCCCCGCCCCGGCTCACCGGCGCTCGCCTGCAGAGCAACAGACTTGGCACCTCGCTCGCTTCCTCCTAGCAGCTAGCGTCTCCCGCCGTCGTCGCTTCGGCGCACGACATGCAAACGATTCAGAAAGCTCCGCCCCATAAGCAGGCTCCTGATTGGTTCCTTGTGTTTTCTGCTTAGAAGTTCTGGGCTGTTGGAGGATTTTTTTTTTTCCCCCCCCCCAATATACTGATTTGCTGTAGTTCCAAAGCAGAAACCCTCAACTCTGAGGCTGATAGCTGATTTTGTGCATGACGCGCCTCACAACACATAAAGAAAAAAAAAAAAAAACATGGTTAAATATGTGTTTTTATCACCAGTGAGGGACAGCGGAGGCAAGCAGTCACCCTGCTTTGAAAACTCATTAATGAACAAGTCGTATCATGTTTGTTTAATCTGTAACCAAACAGCATGAAAACTACGCAGACCACTAAATACGTTTGTCCTTAATAGTCTTTGCACTGCCAAATTCGGAAGGACGGAAAATAAACCCTGAGCCGTCTTATTTGTAGCAAACATGATTACCTGACTAATCCAGCCGCGGCTTCATTGTGGAGCCGCTCATTCACCGCGTCATTTCCTCTACTTGTATCATTGTCGGAGTTGGCCGAGGGAACCGCGCTCGGTTCCAACAGCGGGTGTACCACAATAGAGCCTGTCTATAATTATCATGAATCCGGCACTACTTTTCAGGACACCGCTGACAGTCAAAACTAGTGCAGAGGATGAATTATTTGTACTGGTCCCCGTTTTGCATGTTCTCTGTGCAATTGTAATCCACGCGAAACATTTCGGGATGCTAAACACAACTTTTTTTTTTTGTGTGTTGTGTTTGGTATCCCGGGGCATTACCAGCAACAAGTCCGGCAGGTCCCATGGACATTGTGTCACAGACTCACTTCATTTTGTAAACATAACTAGGGAATACCGATTTTTGGACAAACATATGCTGAATAAAAACGTGAGGAAAACCTTCATATCAGCCTCCCCACCCGATTAGATGTCCAATCAATGTCACAATAGTTGCTGAGATGTTAAGGCTTTTTCGATGACGTGATTCTGAATTACATATCAACATATTTAACCTGAAAACCTGTGCCTATGATATGGTAATTGCCTATGAAAACGAACAATTTGCGAACAGATAGGGATAACAGGCGTGCTGCTCCTGCACGTATGTTTGTCTGGTGAAAACCGCAAATGCAACCTCTCGATTTTTGAGAGGAGCGGAGCCAAAACTTCCCTCGACTTCCTTGTCTTGGCAGCAATCTCGGAAGCGTACAGCATCTCCAAACCTGGACAAATCCGTTCAAATCTGTCTGCATGGCCGGATACCAGAAAAATGAGCAAAAGCAAATAGGAAAAATATGCTCAGGTAAACAGAAACTTTAATCAGATCCGTCTGAAGTTTCGGGCTGCAAAATATATTATGATATTGGAAGATCAGCGCCAAGCCAACCGCTCAGCCAATCTCCCCTCGGCTACGGCTGCGATTCAAATCAGCTCGTCTCACTGCCGAAATCCTCACCAGACATCACCTCCTATTACTGAATTGCTTGATGGTAAATGGCCACTAATTGGATCCGGTGTCCCACAAGCCCTCCACTGGGCCCGACTGTCATCCCGAGCTCCTTTTGTCATTCTTTGCCACGGCGCTGGCCTCCGGTGCCAAGACAACTAGCCGGATCAGCTGCCTGTACCCGCCACTGGAAATCAAATATCAGCTGAAAAGGCAGAAATGTGAGGAAAAAAGAAGTAAAAAAAAAAAAAGAGCAGCGAATAATGCCATCTCTTTGCAGTTTGAACAGTTGTCTCCAGTGAAAATAGTGGAATTTGGTATTCAGTTAAGGTACAAGAGAGTTCATGTTGTCCCGGGATCTCAAAGTTCTCACTGCACTGGCAAGGTCATGTATACAGTGCGTACAAGTGTGCCAGTATTTAGAGGACAAATAAAAATAATAGACTTTCCCTCCCCACTCCCGCTCCTGTGACAGTGTGGTGCTTACCTCAGGGCAAAGGCAGGCAAAGGCGGCCGATAGCTTTGATGGAAGACAGGTAGGACCATTAATATTTGATGCTATTGACGGGCCGGCGCGCTAAAAAACTGGTATGGAAGTAGAGCACCTGAACGTTATAAAAGCCAGACTCTCGCCAGCAAAACTGGCTCTGCATGTATGGGTGCGGCCATTTTTGGGAGGGGGGAATGTCACACGCTGATACCGATTCAATACTTTGATCCCCGAAGTTCTCGGGGATCCAGCTGAGTCGGCTAACGGAAATAGCCTCTCAAATGTAATCAACTCTGACGAGGGAAGCGGCGGATTGCGTCGGAGCATCTTTTTTTTTTAACGCCGTTTGAAATATATGTGATTAACACACACACGAAAAAAAACAAAAAGTGGATCGGAATTGTGTCGCTAAACCTTCATCTGAAACAAATATGGGGGAGAAAAAAAAAAAGTGTCAAAAACTCAACCAGCTGGTTGTCTTTTCTCTACTTTGATTCGCTTCCCACAGACTTCTGGATGCCGTTTCTTCTCCTCTCAGCAACTTTTGCCAGAAGAGAGCGAAAGAAAGACAGAAAAAAAAAAAAAAAAGAAAAAAAAAACTTGGAGAGGAGAGGAGGAAGATGAGGCAGCCGTCTGTTCTTTCGCTGAGTGACAGCGTGCAGGTGGAAAGTGGCATCCGCCGGGCCCCTGATTAAGACCGAGGCCATGCCAGCGAGATGACAGCACAGTGGAGGCCTCTGGAGCCTTTCCCACAATGCCATCTGTTTTCTCAGGAGCCACGTCCCGCGGAGTAGACGGAGGAAAGATCGCACTAGTGATGGAAACAGAGACACACACACACACAGTCACACACACACACACGCAGACGCTTCCATTTTCTCATCGAGACCCTCGTGTGAAAAACGCGTGACTTTCCATTGTCACACTGACGCAGATTTCTTTTCTTTTTTCTTTTTTCCTGTTTTTGTCCGTTACTCCAACACAGCGGAGTGCAGCTGAGAAAAGTGACCCCTTGTTTACATAAGCGCTTCGAGGTGCAGTCATCTTTTTGTGCTTTTGCGCCGGCGCTGGCGATATGCGAGCGCCGACTGTACATCTGTTTGTGACACCTCAGAAATGCCTGAAGGGAAAGTCTTCAAATTTGGTGCGAATTTCAACCGGGGCTCAGGGATGGACTGATTTGATAACCTTTGACCCCTGAGAACCGTAAAGGGCACTGTGACGCAACCACAAATCCTTTAAGGACATGCTACTTCATAGTCCACTCAAATACAGCTCTTCTGCACTTTGAGGGGCGTAATGAATGAATGAGTAAATAAATAAACCAAAAATATAATACACACACATCTAACAGCACTCATGTGAACATACGGACGGAGGCCAACTCCTCTTTCTCATTCATGCTTTGCAAACACCGCTCCCAAGCTTACTGAGAGATTCATGCTCCCTGCGCCTGTGGATATTCACCATTTTGCTTCACATAATTTATCAGATTAATTCATTCCCCACATACGGACAACTACCCTGCAAAAATTTTGTCGCCGGCGAGAAACTTTCCCGCGCACGGGGAACATTATCGGACGTGATCATACATAGAGTAAACCGGTTTGCCTTTGGTTTGGCTTTGATTTCAGCGGGGAACGAATGTGGCGATTGCGCGAGGGTCTCGGGTCCTAAAACGTACCCCGCTGCTCACCGAGCAGGGGGGGAATGGAGGTCAGGAGTAAATTAAATTAAATTACTGTCACAATAGTCATCCACTTGCCGCTCGCTGCTTGAGCTCTGGAAGCCTCGGCTCTGGTCGTAGCAGCGTCCTCATTAGCATTCAGACAGAGTGTGGGACTGCAAAGCTGCTGTCGGCCTACTTATCATTGTGGGGTGGTTAAAAAGCAGAGCCATGTGTATGCGTCGGCCGGCATGAAGTACCGTATCTCATCTTTCCACGAAGTTCTGGATTCATACCACAATTCCTGCTGCTCCGACAGCAGACTAAGGCTGAGGCCATTTTTCAAGTGGAAAGCTCCATATTTGTGTTTTGCGCTGTCACGCCGTTGCGCCTGGTGCCCTGAGCGATCCGGAGAGCGGTTGAGAATGAGAGAGCTTATCGGGAACTTTGCTCGTTAGCCAAATTAAAGGGGTTTCAGTTCGGGAATCACTTTTGCACCTTGACGACATGAAATTTCGTTCGGTGATACGAAAACACAATGCTCCGTGAACAACAGCGTCGAACCAGTAATCCCATTTAAATCGATGGATAAACGATGATGGCTACATCATTCAGTCCCCTTGCAATAGAGGTAAACAATTATACAGATGTGATTGAATAGATAATAGTCAATAATATCAAAGAGGGTAGAAAAAGTAACCATCAAAACAACCGTACTATTCACATAAATTCTCTCATACAATAAAAAAAAAAAAAAAACTTGTGGATGGTTAAGAACTATCTTATTCATAATTATATACTGGGAATTGTTTCGGATTGATATGTTTTGTGTGTTTATTTAGCTAAAATGAACTGAAACTGCTGCATTGCTACTGCTAATGAATGATTTTTGGATTTATGGTTCAGTCAATCAATCAGTCAGTCGATACTGTCATCAATTGTTGTGGTTAATTGATTTGAATAATCATTTAGTTTTGGTTGTTCACCTTCTAAGGATATGAAGCATGTGAGGATACTTCGTAAAATGACACTGTCAAAGGCAGAAATACTATTGAACGCACTGAAGGGCCAGTTTATCGCCGGACTCGAAGGGTTAAGTCCTGGCACTCTCGGCTGCTGACATACTGGTCTATCATTCCTTCTGAGATTCAACCCGGTACACCGAGTGCCTTGGCGGGGAAGCCTTACGAGAAATCACAAATTACATGAAATGAAGAAATAACATCATTTCGCCGGGCAGCAATTGGCTGAGAGGAGATAGACAGCTCGGATCGAGAATGAGGTTGGAAAACAGCGAGGGTGGGGACGGAAAGACGATGGGGAAAAGAAAAAGGAAAAAAAAAAAAAACTTGCCCTCATAATGTGCCTTCAAATAGGAGAGGCCGCCCACACAGACACTTTGCTCCCGGGCACTCAGCTCTGATTTATTTATTTTGTTTGTGGTAAGGAAAGATCCACTGGGGACTGCATAAGGGGGGAAGCCCTCTGCCTGCTCCTGAGGCTGCTTTATGCAGCTAAGACAGAAGCAACTCTATATTTAAACCCTTGAATTTTCGCATCATTATCACCCCGCCTCGGCGTTGGGAGTGCGAGCCGAGCGCGGCGACGGAGTTGGTTTCCCAGTGGTTTGGAGTGCGTTTCAAAGCTCCGAATCACAGAGAAGCCCTGTGATCTGAGTCGTGTAAAGCCTCTGGACAGCGGAGGCTTGTCGGCCTGCGCCGCCAAAGAGCAAAGGCTGCGGAGTTCCAGCGTGATTTGAATCAGTTTCACAGTTTGTGTTCACCTCCCAGGGCTACAACAGGAACCAGCAAAAAAAAACAAAAAAAAAAACAAGCAGGCTAGCAAGGTTAGGGCTATTGACAACAAGAAGCAAGAGAAAAAGAAGCAGGGTAGCCTCTGAGATGAGCATGTGCTAATAGGGGGGGGAGGGATGAAAGATGAGGTTCACCGATGCCGCCCGACTTAGCTGGATACAAAACACGACGGAATCAAAGACTAAGAGCTGAGCCGCTCAAAGACAGGAAAGAAGAAGGCAATTAAAAAAAAAAAAAGAAAGAAAAGAAAATAAAGCAGAGGCCTATTAATTGTTTTCAAGCCTTTCCAATATATCTGTTGTTGACAGGAGTTAGGACGCCAAAGTTGGGGGGCTGGTTGCAGAGTTCTCGACTCGTTAATGTAAGAAACGAGTAACCAAAGGGCCAGGTGGTTCTTTAACAGCTCATTGGCGGAGGTTTGAATACTGATTTAAGCCCAGCCTATTCTCTGGAAAGGGTTTATGTGCTGGGAAATGGTCCCTAACGCAGATAAGGGGATAATGGCGACTTAAAATCCGACTGTGACTTGGCCAAGAGACATTTCAGTCAACATGTTGAACCTTGATTACGATACAGCTCGCGGTGTCTCGACGACTACGTGCCTTGCTGATCAGAAAAGGCATCAACCACGGGGTCTTTGGATTTCAGTTCTGTAGAATAACACACCTTCCACCGTGACAAATTTGATAAGATGAAATCGTCATGCCCCCCCCGCCCCCCCAATGTTCCACATGTCTTGGCTCAAACCATTATCTGGCACATATGCTGGCAGGGAAGATCCAGTAAAATGCTTCTTCTGAGGATAACCGATAGTTGCCATTGGTGACGACCTCGAAACATGGACATTCTTTTGCGCGCTCAGAAGAGGAGTCTCTGGATTCTGCTCGGGAGGCGCGAGTCAAGTTAAGTCCTGAATCAACACCAAAGTCCCGAGCCAAGACTCTGTCACAAGAAGTCGCAAGTCCAGTGATTTATGTCTTCATCTTTTGTCCCTCAAAATTTCTTATTGATACAATATGTCATGATTTACACTCCATTTTGCTGTGTCCCATCCAAACGCACCGTTTCACCATCAATTACGTGATACTGATCAGAGTAAAAATGCCATTTCAGTGCCTTTAACTGGGTGTGAAAAAGCCTCTGGGTCTTACTTTTTTTTTTTAGGTCTTTTGTGGCCAGACAGTTCCAGGAACTCTTCTGAGGGGAACAAGCCGCTGTGGAGGTTCCCAGAGAACTTCAAGCAACTTTCAACCACTTTTTCTTTTTTCCCTTATCTGCGTTTGCATTCACAAAGCAACGCAAAGAAAGCTGAAGCCATGACACCGGCGGTTAGTCTACCGGCATCGCTCCTGCATGCAACACCACAGCAGTGACAAGATGTGTGGAGGCTTTGATCGCGGCCAGGTCTCCTTTGTGTGTTTCTCGCGCTTGAAAGCGATTGGAAGATGTGCGAAAAATGGACCGCTACAACGCCAACGCAGCCCGGCACTGTTTATTGTTTTAAGCGGTTTCAAATATGGTGCCGCGTTGAATCGCACGTTTGGCCACTCTGTCAGGAATTTATTATATCAAGATGGACCCCTTGACGGTCCAAATGTCCTGACCAATCAGAAAACACATGGTTGCCCTACTGATAAAAAAACGTGAGGTAAGCCTTTATATAATACACAGTATTTGATGCTGCTTTTTTTTTTTAGTGGTCGGCCGAACACTAACACGGATGCTTGTTGTTATAGATCTAGAAAGTAGCTCACCTATACAAGATAATAAACCTCACCAGGGGCAAGAATATTAACGGCTAGAGTCCTCTGGAGCACCGCGCAGCGAGTGGTTTCGATATGCTGATGATCAAACAAGAAAGAATACTGCGGCGGCGGAGGAGGAGGAGGTCCGATTCATCAATCAATCACGGGGCTACCTCACTCTGCTGCCTCGCCAGTCCCTGATCAGCGATTCCTTTTCAACACAGCCTCTCGAGGTGCGGTATCCCCCCAGCTGCCGCAGATTTTGTGCTGCAGCCAACAACAATGTGAGTAATACAGTGCCAGAATTTTGGGCAGCGCGCGCGCACACACACACACACGCACACACTCACTCACACACATAGAAATAAAATAAAAGCTGAGAGGAAGACAGCGATAATCACCCAAATGAATGCCTGAATTTCCACATAGACAGCGGGCTTATATTTCTGGTTATTACATGAAAAGCCCTGCAGTCGCACCAGGACGTAATCACAACCTGGATTTATGGTGCTTGTGTAGGTGCGCTTAAAAAACCTGCAGAAACTAGCATGACAGTAATGTGGCGCAACCCCATTAGGAACAGCTCAGAGGCTTATGACTGAGGACTAATATAGCCAGAAATTACAAAACCTCTGAATGTGGCAGTATCACATTCAGGAAACACAAACACACAAATCACTATATTAATAATAGAGAGTGTGAAAAATGTAGCTGTGCAGTTTTCTTTTGTTTTGTTTCTTGCAGTAAAAACATCAGAGGATAATGTGTTGAGCTCATGTACAGTATTTTTGTTGCTATGGTTGTTTTTTTTTTTTCTTTTTTACCCCATTTAGGAAAAAAAAAACTTATTCATTTCCAGCATTTAGGGTGCTCACATTTATTGCAGCTTCCTGCACGACACATTTCATTCTCAGGTTTCTTTCTTTCTTTTTTCAATTTTTTTTTTTTATTTACTACATACAGGAGATGAAATCAGGTTTTATGTAATGCTACCAAAGTGATGGATATGGACCAGTCAGTCATCTCGGAGGAACACTGCCCCCGCGATTAAGATGACGGGACGTATGCGGTGTACTCTGCTTAGAGGGGGAGATGATGGGCATGGAGGAAGCGAGGAGTCATCCATGTGACGCACATCTGTGAGCAGAGTGACGCCAGTGGAGGAGCCGATGGGGCTCAATTTTCAGATACTTTTCCGCATGCACGTGGATTTGTTGTGTATGTTTTTCTGCTCTCTTGGTATTACCAGCACTGAGTGTGTGTGTGTGTGTGTGTGTGCGTTTTCATGGCAGGAGCTCACACAGAGGCTGTTTGGAGTGGATTTGGCGCTGTCAAAACCGTTTTCATGGCGTCGTCGCGAAACTCCACAGAAGCGGCAAGGTTCAAAGATGTGTGCCGTGTGAACCATGACTCCTCGTGATGCCATGTGCTGATGACTCAAGAGGGTCTCTAGTTGTCATTTCTGCTTGTGCTTTATTCATTTGGTGAAGTATTTTATTTTAGCATTTTTAGGGACATCATACCTCACCATTACCATAATAACAGCGATGCACTCTTTTATGCCCTAAAATTTGCCCGGAACACTTATCCCTGGCTACCTCAACTAAACTAAAAACTATTCTTGACCTGCTGACCACATGCTCGGTGTTGTTCTCTTTCGAAAGGCCGCAGTTATGACTGGCATGGATAGAGGTCTGAGAACAGTCAAGTAAGAAGGTTGGTACCTGAATTTTTTTCATTACCGGCAGATGACCCACATGTTCGCGATTTAATAGCTGGAAAACACTATGGGATTACAGTAATTAGTCTTACTGAGTGCAGGTCCAAAATTTGGCAGCAAACGAGTATCGTAAGCATGTTTTTCTAAGGTATATCTAAATGGCTTTCAAAAAAGACATTTTGCAGGGTCAAAATACTCCTGACTCCAAGCATAAATACATTATAATGCCTTATTCACCTGACGGTCCATGAATGGGACGACTGACTGAGAAAGGGTTAGAAGAAGTTATTCATTTTTACTCAGGAGTTGCATATTTTCAGTGACAACTCAAGTGCTGTGCCGCTCGGGGCGTGGGCGCCTGAGTGGAGTGTAAGAAATGGCCGTACATAAGGTACATGGATAGTAACAGCATCGAAGCTGTGCAAAGACGTGACTCAGTGAGCGTCACTGCTGCAGCCAGCGACTAATAGCAGTACATCGTATGGGATGGTACTCTCAGACCGTCGCTACGTGACTCAGACATTATCATGCCAGTCATACGACATTTCCTGCGCCCTGAGGCCACTGACCACTGATCCATGGGACATCGTGAGACGGTCAGGGTCAATATCTCTAAACAGTCACTCTAACGCCCGGATCGATACGCCCGTGGCATCCCGGGCTTCCTTGAGAACCAATGCTAATCGATCGCAGCAATTGAGCCGTGTTGACTAGCGGCACGAGTCAATATGGACGGCTGGACGGCAGCTGCATCCAGGTAATCACTTCCAGATATCCGTAATGTGGAGGTCGATGGCCGTCGTTAGGCATGTCGGGTCAGCAGCTAATGATGTTACCGCCATCGACAAAGAGCGGCGACGGAGGGCAGCCCCGCGCTGCTGCGTTTAAATGAACCCAGGATCAGTGAGGGAAGAACTGGGTCGCCCAAACAGATAACCGGGAGATGCCTGGCAGCGTCTTAACCCCGATGCTGTGTAAGCCTAACCTGCTAGGATAGCAGTGACATCATCATGCAGGGTGTCGCTGTGAAGGAGCGATTAGCTTCAAATTCAAGGCTTCAATATTCATTCAAAGAGGGAGGGGGGAGAGAAGTGTGCTATCAAATCCATTAAGGTAAAAATCCCTCCACTTCTGCACTGTATCGGCGCTATGCTGGGCAGCATCCTTTTAAACACAAATCATCACGCCTTTAATGCATTTATCCCGACAAGAAAGAAGAAGAAGAAAAAAAAGGAAACCTCGTTGGAAAGTAAATCAATGTTTTGTCTTGGAGGGAGAGCGCGGGGAGGGCTCCTGAGCGGGCTCCGAACCTCTAAAACCTTCCTTCGGATTACAAAGTGGTCGATCCAGCCCAGATAGATAAGCAGATAACTATATAATGGGAAAAGATAGATAAATAAAAACAGAATATGCATACTCACACAAATTCACTGCCATACCCCCGAGATCATCCGTTGCATCCTTGCATACTAAATTACAGTGTAAAAGGTAAGTGATTTTCACCCCACACACTGGGGCCTCAAACGCTCATTTGTACAAATCAGGTGCAAATCAGCAGCAGAACGTTTCCGATCCACCTTTCTAGGCCTAATGATCAGAGAGGACTGATGGTTCTGCAAGAACCTAAACCATAATCTTTCCGGACCACTAAGAAACCAGACAAACGCAAAAACATGAATAAAACACTCGCGTCCTTCGACAAAGTCCAGTCTGAATGAGAACGTCACATCTTGCTTGCATGTGGGAATCAAACGCCCCCGCCCACCGCCTGCAAGGTGTTCGTTTGGTGCATCCAGCCGCCCTGCTGTTAATTGATTTAAAATGCTATCGCAGTGAAAAGCTCAAAATATTAGCGGGGTGTTCGGAAGAAAGACACCTGTGAGGAATTGGAATTGTCAAGTGCCATTAGTCATCAGTGAGGTGTGGCGTCACATCAAGGTCGTCATGGTGAATCACTGATGTCCAGTGGTCTCCAGCAAGTAAATAAACATATCAATAAGGAGCCCTGGAAGGGGGCTTCTATGGACTCCTCAGGTCATCTGCATAGTGAAGCCCTGAAGGTCCTGGTCCTTTACTGTGTGAATGGACCTGCAGCCTGTGGACGTCCATTTAGCAATGGCGCTGGTTAGCTTTGCTGCTGGCTTTTTGTTGATTTGTTGAACAGATTTCGGCTTAACCGCGGTTTGGTTCAAATTTCCATTTGGATGTTCTTTCAAAAATAAACCTAGAGTACGTCTCCTAAGACATTGTATTATCCCCATTCCGCAGTTATTCAGTCAGGCATCCATCCATGCTGGGATGACGGGATCGGAGTTGGGGTCAAAAATGGTCATATGATTAATTAAGGGTTGTAGAAGAATTGCTTTAATAGTGTTGTCAGAAACCTGGTCCTATCCGTGGTTTGCAAAAACATAAGACGCCATTTCCCTCGTGACTTGACTGAAGGCTTCTCCAGTCGTCTGTCTGATGTTTCTTTTGTTATAGTTAGAAATCCATTTGAGTCAACGCAGCAATTTAGACTGGAAGAGCTCTAATCACATATTATATCCATAAAGCCATGACATGAATGTTTTTTACACTTCAGGGAATTTCTACTTTATGACTATAATTTATTTCCATGCCACTGTTCATGCCACGAAGTTGTCGATGGCCTTGAACAGTAAAACATTACGCCGCCTTCACTCTTGAAATGTGTGTGAGCAATTGCTTATCACTTATACCACTTATAACCATGGACACAAATCTTCAGGACCTGGTTTGTGGCTGAACCGTCTCCTCGCCAGCTCTCGACGGTCTGGGAGCCAGCTGCCGGCTTCCTCCCACCTTGAAAATCACCAGCCAGGGATCGAGGCGGCGTGAAGTGGCAAACGCGCCGTACACTCACTCACTCACGTCTCGCTCGCGTCACGTCTCGCTTGCTGTGTAAACAACAATTAGTGGGAATACAACTGTGCCTCGGCAGGTTTTAATCACTGCCTACTTTTACAATCATGCATGCATACACACACACACACACAGACCCGCGCACTCCTTTGCGATCCAGCTGTGAGTGCAATCAGTTCTTAAATATGTCCGCATCCACTCTCAGTGAGCATTCCAGTGTACCAGGTCATCCTAGTGCTCCCATATGTGCAGACTAAGGGTGTTTTTCTTCTTACTTAACAGCAGTGACATTGTGTTGACATCTCTGTCGGCTCCCGCTTATAAATAGAGCATATACACGGACCCATTCCGCATTTTCACACCTTTTCCCGGTCACATTATCGCCTCTGTCTCTGCGGCTTTGCAGCACTGCGCAGAGGCGTGCGCTACAGAAGTCCTGCTCACATGTACATGTGTGTGCATACATGAGAGAGCTCCCTGCTGAGGCACTTGGCCTCTGTGGCAATCACCAGCCAGCTGTCACATTGTCACACAAACACACACACACACACAGAAATATGCGGGCCCTCTAACTCACCATGTGATGTGACGCGCGCTACACTGCTCTCCAGGGCGGCACCGATGATGTGCATGGATTTCGCTGTGGTATAGCGGGACTGCAGGCCGATAGGGTTTCCCAGCATGTGCAAGACTATGCCACTTTTTCTCAGCAAAATCTTAGATCGCCTACTCCAAAATGGGCAAAAGTGAGTTACTATCAGCAGGAAACATGGCCGTGGGATGATGTGGTAGCATGATTGGTGGCAGAATGCTCTTCACCTCCAAGCGTAAGGCATGATGCTTTCCTGGTGGGATGAAACCACAAGCAGCAATCGTCGTACCGTGATGCCTAATTCCCGGATCTATGGCGACACTTCCATAATACATTGCACAGTAGTGCGATGTATTACTGTTAGTCTGGGACGGCGGATTAAAATAGAGCCCTACTTGTTAGCTCATGATGAAGAGTGTAGGATAAAGTGGAATGCTTTGTTTGTCAACTCGAACGCAATAAATCATCTCTTGAATCAAGCCGCTAAACTCGTCCGACGCTGACCCAGAAACATAAGCAGAACCTCTTAAATGTGCTATCAGGCTGCTAAGTTGTGTGCATGAATCCGCGCTGTCTGAAAAATACTCTTAGGGACGTACATGCAGGGTTTATCATGCTAACGTATGCTTCCTCGCCTCCTGTCTCCTTCCTTGACCCGGAAATAAGTCTCCCTCCGCCACCAGGATGGAATTTCCAATCCCTTGGATGCACATTGGGAAAATAAGAAGCGAGGAAACATCCTATGCATCCTATACATCAAGTGATGTGATGTATAAATGCAGTACACGAGTAAACTGGCATCGCTTGTGATTTCTCACTGGCGGTTTGGGTTCCTTGCATCTTCCCTTGCATCTCTCTCAAGCCCTGGGAGGATTAAGGCAGGAAAACAAGGAGACATGAAAGGATTATGAAAAGGTACTTTGTCCTTTTTACAAAACAGCTTATTACTTAGGCATAATCAGACGGCTGTTTGAATTAAGTGGACCTGCAGAGAGAGCGTTTCTTCCATGTCTCTGTTTATTCACTATTCCAGCCAATTCAGGAAGGTCCACGGGCTTTATTACATGAAGACGCACGGTCCATGGAATGCATTGGTATAGTGCTTTTGTACCCCGAAGATACTCAAAGTGCTTTCAAACAATGTCATTAAAATTAACCAGGGCTAATGGAGCCATCATGCAAGGACACGCCGACACATGGACAGGTAGCGCTGGGTCATCATCCCGATCCACAGCCACAAAACTACCTTCCATTTCGCCGAAACCCCTGCAGATTGAACCTCTGGGTGCAGACAGACGACCGAATGATGCGAGGCAGACTGAGAAAAAGTCTGATTCATGTAGAGAAAAGAAAGAAAAGTCCGATTCATGTAGAGAAAAGAAAGAAAAGTACAAAATGGCTGGGATTTGGGATCAATTTTACATCAATACTATGACGGCGGCAAAGTGTCTTGCTGACGAGCGGGCAGTTAGCCTATGAGAGTTACGAGACGCCAGCTGGCGTCTTTTCCATAGCGCCTTTGTGATTTCTCAGACGCCACGGCAAAATGCCGCTGAGCGCCCTTTGATACATTTTCATCTACACCAGAGTTTGTCGGGGAACACTGAGTTTACAATTAACAGTTTAAATGGTTCGATCTGCCCGATTCATGCGTTTGAAGTGATCTGTGGCTTTGCATACTGATGTGTCCATTACGGCTTTATCGATTCTATTTGAACATGCTTCCTCGTGACAGTAGAGTATGTTGCTGTAAAATCGCCCGCTCGTAAAGTTGATTCACCCGCCAATTTGTTTTGCAGGCTATCAGGATCATAGAATGTTGGGTTTCTAGGATCAGACATCGTACCAAGTTTGAATTATTTTCACGTTGAACTAATAGCACATCGTACAAGTATAATTTCTCTTGTGTTTACTTGAGTCTACCTGCGGTGGAAAATGTATTTTTAACCTCTTTAGGTCACATCCCTGCTCATACTGTGGACCTCTTATATACATTTACAGATCCATTCACAGTTGCAATCTATGCTAGTAAGATAACAGACAACCGCTAAGATAACACTCGGGCTAAAAATACAGTGTAAATTACATCGTAGCTTGGTGAAATCCAATATCAGGGCTTACGGACTTTGGATGACACCCCAGGAGTATTATGGAGAAATTGTATGTTTTATATCTGTTTTTTTTTAATATTGGATTAGGCCGCAACGCTGTTTACCCCTCAAACTCCAAAACTGTTTGCGGACTCAAAACACTACACCCACCCCTCCATCGGTATTGTGGTAGTTAGATAATGAGTGAGATTTCATTTTGGGGTAAACTATCCCTTTCAAGATGTCTGTTTGCTCGTACAATGGAGTAGTGATTTGCGAGTCACAAGTCAGTCGTTCTAAACGACTTTGGGAGTGATGAGTCCTTATCTCCACTAACCTGATCGATCGCTCAACCCTCTGACCTGCTGCTAGCTCGGGTTGTTGTACAAAAGTATTATGTACTAATTCAGCATGGATGGAGCGACTGCCCAGAACTGAAGCTCCAACTGAGGATGTCCGAACGGCTCGCTCACTGTCTCACTCACTTAGTCAATACTCTGTTTTCCCCTCCGGAACTGGGTGGGTAATTTCGAGCAAACCCCACAACAGCACCAGGCTCGGATATAATGGGACAAGGAACGGCCGCAAATCATGTTGGAGCATGTTGCACAGAATGTCCGAGAGTCAGATACCCCAAAAAGTGATTTCTTTCTTTATCAGAATTTGATCTGTTTGGTCCTTCAGCATTTGGGAAGCCTGGAGAAACTGCACGACAAAAAAAACAAACATTTTATGTAATTCAATTTAACAGAGGGGTAGAGTAGGAGTTAGCCAGCTTGGATGGTGCACTGATCAATGGTCAGACGGTGCTGGGACATGTACGCATTCACGAATGGTGAATAAAGTGAGTTGAAATCCTGAACCTACAAACCCTACCCTAACCCTCTAGACAGAGCGACCCATCCGGGTTAGCATGGGAGAGACTTTGAGTAATTCCCTACTCACCTAACCCTCTAGACCGACAGAGAGACCCATCCCTGCTCGGAGTTAGTTCTAAATTTCAAAAGACAAGAAAGTGAGAGGCGGTGCTGAGTAGACTTCCAAGCAGTAAGTGTGATTAGTCCCCTAATTAATCACCTAGAAGAAGCGGTGGCATTGGAGGAGAGGAAGGGTAATTGATTTAACTATAACGGGTGCATGCTCGCACAAAACAATGAGAGGCCACAATCATGAGAATCTGCGTGGGTTATATACGCGCCAAAGCCGGTGGCAGACCACCGTCCTCAGACATCCTTTCTGGCACACTCTCGGTTTCTAACCACTTGTCCCCGAAAGGCAGAATATTGGAGGAGTCTTTAATCATCTTTACTGCCCACTCTATAATCCCTGCTAAGAGACTAATCCACGATCTGCCACAATGGAGATCAACCCCTCTGAGTCAAGAGGAGAGAGAGGCAAAACAAGAGAAAGGCGGCCTCTTTTCTCTCCACCAGTGCCCATGCTCATATCCTCACTGATTACTTTGATTTGGAATACTTGTGTGGGATGGGATTCCTCTGTCGGAGAGGAAGGGGACATGATGTAACAACTGTTATTCAAATGACAATTTATGGGATTTGTGTCCCACAGTAGCGCAGTTATGCGTTGACCTTTTAGAATGCAGCTGATGGGTGTCAGAGTGAAGGAATAGGTGGAGCACTTCAAACCCTGAAAAATAACCAACCACAATTGTGGATGTGTGAGACTCCTCCGCCTATGGGATGATATTATCACTCGCGCCTGTTTTATGCTTGTTCATGTTTTTAGTAGGACAACAAAACTTCCAGGTTGAATTGCTCCACGCGTGGTGGAGGAGTGTAACATGAGTCGCCGGAGAACCCGCTGGATTTGTTGAACGTAGAATATAAAAAAAACAAACAAAAAAACATTTCATTTTTATACACCGACCCCGGCAGAAGTCCGTGTTCTCCACATTGTTGGATCAGGGGCGGGCAATCGTTTTCTCCAGAGGGCCGGACCAAGCTAGACAAGGTGAACGGAGGGCCACAAACTACATGGAATTGACAGACATGACAGGTTGTTTTACAATCGCCCAGAAGGTCTGCGTCCTTGTCTCAGGAACAAGAACCTGCGGCGTATTTTGCCGATGTGCTCTACAAACGATAAAGAGTATGTCTAGACCTGCATTTAAATCAGTGCATATATATTCTTGGTAGATCTTTGACAAATATAGCTCATATAAATATGTAATAGGTAGACCTTGAGTTTTCAGTGTCAGTCAGGCTGACACTGATTCTGGAGTTCTCTCAGCCCCATCCTCGACTCCAGCTCCAGAATTAAAGCCCTCATTCATACAATTTGGGTAGGCAAATTATTAAGAATATAAGTATAACCCAGCACAGTTCAACCGCACCACAAATAAAGGCCTCCAAAATGAAAAAAAAAGAAAAAAAAAGTGCTTCATAACCAATAACAAAAACAGATTCTCAACTCCCAAATCTAGCTGTCCATAAAGCTGTGCATGCATTATATGTCATTTTAAATTTGGCCAACAGGGGACACCGTAGCTTTCAGTTTGCAAACACAGTGCAACGCGGCTAAGTAATCAGTGGTCCAGTGCAACAGACGCATGCAGCTTGCAGCCATGTTTCGCCTCTTTGAAAGTATCCCTGGTATATACGGTATGTGTCTGATAACAGAAAAGGAATCAGCCACTTTTACTTTGATCTGCACAAATAAAAATGTATACAGGCCTTTCAAAGCACGAGCAGAACGCCGCTCTTGCGCCTGAGCTGACAAACCATGAAGGCTGCTCTTTGCGAGCGGGTCCGAGCAGCCAGGAACACAACATCGTCCACTGATGGCGGAGATACCACCTGTACCTGACGTGCATGCTTGATTATCTCCAGCCAGCGTTATCAGGAGAACGCCATCTATGACGGAAACTGCTGTTTCAACAAATTGTGTCCCCAGATCTTTAACAGTGACAGTTACTGTATATGTCATGGCCGTGGATTCTTTTCAATGCCGAGGGCACTCGGCAGTAACGGTACAGTGCTGGCTGCGTATATGCAGCTATGCCGCAGTTGCAGGACTCGTCAGTAATTAGGTGAGGGAGGATTATGTCACGCCTAGGAAGAAAACAATATCCTGAAAGTTTGTCCAGTCGATTGAAATTGTCTTATCTTCATGGAAACCATGAACGTGAAGGCTTGAGCAAATACCTGCTGGATGTTTCAGAGAGATAGCTGCGTCTACTGTAGCCCTAATTTACATGCATAACATGCTTTTTTTTTTTTTTCTTTCTTTCTCTCCTGTAAACCAGATATCAATTTCAGTTTTTGCAAGCAGGAGGCCAAGAGAGCAGGGGAGACAGGGTACGTGTGAATGAGGACTCATCAATATGCTGAACCCACAGTCCCCCACAAGATTGATTTTAGCAGGAGATGTGGCCTCTTGCTCTCTGGTGCCGACTGTCTGATGCAGAATAATAACAGCGATGTTTCCCTCCGCACGTGACGCTCCGTCGGGCTCAGTCTGCCGGGTGTATGATTCACCGGAACCCGATCCCAGTCACAGGAAAGGACCCGAGTCTGGGAGATGAAAGCAGGCGTCCCTCTCTTAGCTCCGGCAACACTGATTGAACCAGCCGCCTTGTTGACAATGAAGGCAGCAGTCAGAAAATAAATAAATAAATAAATAGTATTCGCTCTCAATATCACATGTATCAGGTCTATGTGTTTTTTTTCCTCCAA
>CAAKHG010042827.1:0-25353 GCA_901007715.1 Dactylopterus volitans | reverse complement strand
GTAAGTGCGGTTTAACGCCGCAGGTGCTAAAAAAAAATAAATAAATAAAAATCCAGCGAATATATTGCCAGTTTAATAAGGACGTTATTAGGCTGTGTGAGCTGACTTCACGCTGCACTCGGCATGAGTCGGCGCCAGCCAAGGGAGCTGTTAGCTGGCGGCGAGGTCGGAGGCGTGCGAACTGTCAGCCGCAGCTCCTGTTCCCTTACTTGCGGCCATGTTTCGCCTGTCAGAAGAAAAAAAAATCAAAAATGAGTAAAAAAAATCAGAGAAGTTCAAGAACGTAGTTCCTTGGATCTAAATAATCTATTGCAGCACAATATGACGAGTGTTTTATCATTTGGAGGAGTAATGAGGACACTAGGGGTCAAAATTAATATAGCTCTAATCAAAAACAAATTTCAAATTGTGTTATTTTTACGAACTTGACTATATAAATTCAGATTGTGTTAATCTGAGAAAAAAATTCAACACGTTAGATCGATAGAGTGTGTCCTTGCACACTTGCATGGACACGTTATGACAAAGTAAAGGTGACAGACTGGATAAATTAACACACTGTAGATTTATTGAGACAGAGAGTTCAATAAAGGAGATAATTCTAATAAAGGGAAAGGCGGCACGCCAAGGCGACCGGCATCTCCCCGCTTCATACCTCCACTGGTAAATAAGAATGAGCCTTGACAGGTCAGGCTGGATTTCCCGAGTGATTTATTGCAAACGGGAGGTGGAAGCGGGACCTGGAGGAGGAGGTTTTTTTTGCACACAGCCGCACTGAAAATGTCTTGTTTTGGACATATATTTTTTGATGGACGACAGCACTCGGGACTGAGGTCACACTTCCTGTGACCGCCTCCTAATAAAAGCCAGCTCAGGCTCTGCCAGCTGAGACGCTCTTATTGTGAAGCAGCGGCGGTAGGAAACACTCGGTTTGAACTGGCAGACATCATTTGTAATGTTGCCACGGGCGACCGAGGGCACCACTGTGTTAGTTACGCGATTAACATGCAATTATTCAAATTAAAACATTTAAGGCTGTTACTTTGACCAAATCCAATATCTAACCAAACACCACATGAGATGCAGGAAATAGAAAAAAACCTGGCAGGGCAAAAAAAAAAAAAAACCTGCCTGGCTGCAGCTATTTCTCCTTCAACATGCATTTGCAAAAACAAAACAAAACAAACAAACACAAAAGCAATGACAGAAAAAAAAAAGCAAATGTATATTGTAGAGGCGCCTTTGGCAGCCCCCATAGTGCAACTCTGCCAAGGGGACATTTGAATAAACGTTTACAGCAAACACAGCTTGTGTGTGGCTGTGTGTGCGCACGCGTGTGTGTGTGTGTGTGTGCGTTGTTCCAGCACGCATTGAATTAGCAGGGGGATTCGAGCGCCGACGAAATGGATTTTGAAAAAAAAAAAAAAAACAACACAACGAAAGCGCTCTCTCATCATAACCCCTCCCACCCCATAGTCATAAATCAATAGTTGATATCTTCCTTTCGATATCTTCCTTTTTCCTTCGACTACAGCAACTTTTCCAGATTCAATTAGCAGGGCCCTCAAAGGGAAACGCTCTCCGCTGCGACTGTGCTCGGCTCCGTCCTCCCTGAATGCCATTTCCACCAGTGGAGGAGGTGACACAATGAACAGCCCCCAGGTATTTTTTTTCACCCCTCTTGAGCAAAGGGTGGCGGAGGGTGTGAATGCATGTGGTGGTGGCGGCGGCGGCGGCGGTGGGGGGGGATGGGTCTGCAGCATCCCCGGGGGAGGCCAGCACAAATCCAATGAAACAAAAACGCATCCATATTTGGCAGGGCTTTTGTCTCCCCTGACAGCTGAGTGTACTGTGGGGGGGAGGTGGGTGTGGAAGGGGGGTAATGAATTGGATTATATGTGAAAGTAAGAAAGCAGAGAGCCTCAAAGGCCGGAGTAGGGTGAGTGGGGTGTGGAGGTGTCATTTGGAGCGGGAGGTATGTTAATGTGTTTACAGTGACGACGCGGAAGCAGATTAAAGATGCATTTAAGGAAAAAAAAAAAAAACAGAAAAATTGGTGATGTAAAGGAAAAAAAAAAAAATTGGCCTATTTTAGTGCCTCTTGAATGAGCTTTCCAGGAAGCGATTGCCTTCTAAACACCGCCGGTGCTTTTCTTGTGCATGCAAAGGGGCCCAAAGAAATCCGCGCACTAATGAGAAAAGATGAGCGCGGCACAGCAGTAAATTATACATATATGAACTGTGTAAATCACCAGTCGCGCACGCGCGGGCCTCTAAGCTGATTAAAACACCTGATACCAAACAGTAGAGTGCACGGCACAGAACTAATTTAATCAGCAATCCTGCTCATTCTATATTCCATTACTCTACACTCTTTCAACATGACCTTAAACCTCCGCGGATTCCTTTTATTGCTGCACTTTAATGTATAAATCTCCTGAAGAGAGGACAGCGGTGATTTTGATTTGCATTTTATTGAGCTTTAGATTGCGGTTGGTATAATGATGAGATGTGGGGGCAGCGTTAATGCTCTTAATGTTGACCACCGCGGCGCAGCCTCTTTGTCTTCCCCATGTAGTCTCCACCGCTTATAATTACTTTCAGATATACATAGCTCACTAAAGGACGAGGCAGGGTCACGTCCGCGGGTGCCGCTGACAAGGAAGCAACACAAAGTCATGAATAAAATAAATTTCTGTGTGAGTGTACACATGAATATTGATGATTTTATTCATATTAAAGAGGGCGGCATACAGTGGGCTAAAACAACATTTTCCTGTGCTTTTTCACCAGAATAACTTTGGAGGAAAAAAACAAAAACAAGTGGGTGCACCTATACGTTTAGCCATTTTTTTTTTTCTCAACCACTGGATGTAGACTGCGCATGTAAACCTGCTACTGGCTGCCTGTTTCCAGTGGCATTCACCCTCCCCTGCCATATCTGTGCAGCAGTTTATCAACTCCTGCCGTTACGACTAGCAACCGCGAAGCTAGCGCCGCCACATGCTGAAAAACGCGCACATTTTTTTCGACTCTGCACTGCGGAGCTGTGAAAATCTAGACCCCGCCGCCCCGCTAATATGTGAGCAGGGATGCTGATACTGCAGCCTCAGCGTAGTAGTAATAGCAATCTTAATTCCTTTTATTTAGATAGCACTTTACATTTGAAGGGCTGCACAGATTTTAAGTGCAAGCTTAAAACATTCAAGGATGCATTAATTAAAAGCAGCAAAGTGCGACACAAAACAGAATTTAAAAGAAAAAAAAAAAGTCTTTTCCTTCTCAGCGCAATGACAACAGGTGAAGCCAGATCATTATCCCCCCACGAGGTGACACGAGCAGCAACTCTGACATTATCAGGCTTGAAAATTGCAGTATTGTGCAATTTTTTTGTGTGTGCCAGAATTAGAGTCAGACAATTTGCTGCAGTCAACTTTCCAGATGATCATTGATTGGATGGATGTTGGAGATTCTGGTCAGATGTCTTGCGGCAGCTCCACAGTCCGATTCCCTGCGCAGCTGCCGTCATCGGAAAATGTTAGCAATGGGCTAGTCATCACGTTATTAGGGCAGCTTTTTGCTGTGAATGATACAGCATAATTAGAACAAACAGATTACAATCTGCAGCCACCAGCCGCGGCTGTTTTATTGTGCCTCCCACTCGGAGCGGCATTGTGCAAGGTAATGCTCAATTTCCAACATTAAACAATACATCTCGTACAATAAGCAGGGGGGACTCCGATATATCGATATGCACTCATAGCGAAACGCGTACACGGCAAGTTATTACAGTTGGGCCCACATCTCGGCTGCACATTTGTATGTTGGCTCCGCTTTAAACAGTCTGCGTTGTCCGTCACGTTGGTCAGCGCGGCAGCTGTTGATTGACAGCGAGCAAACGGGAGCCCAATGTACCCAACGCCCGCACGAAACCACTCAAGGCGGCTAATCAGATAACAGCAACACGGAAACTTTGAGGGAACCTAATTACTGCTTAATGCTTCCTGCGATGAATCATCACACTTTGTGGAAGTTCTGTCTCATAA
The DNA here is from genome assembly GCA_901007715.1 of Dactylopterus volitans. Classification (NCBI taxonomy): domain Eukaryota; kingdom Metazoa; phylum Chordata; class Actinopteri; order Syngnathiformes; family Dactylopteridae; genus Dactylopterus; species Dactylopterus volitans. The sequence goes on along the minus strand of CAAKHG010042827.1, from coordinate 21,307 downwards.
AGCGCAAGATCGAATGGCAGCTAACAGCCTCCTCCGAGGGGAGGAAATAACAGCATAAATGATTGGCAGCGACTTCCAAAGACACTTGTATTCGCAGTCAGAGCTATCTATCCCTTCCCCCAGTGAAATGTCAAGTATTTTAGACGTGTGTATAAATGTTGAATTAAATGTTTCAGGGTAAATAATGAGCTGGAGCTCTCTAATGGCCTGCCTGATGGAGTCTAGCTGACATGGAGCACAAAAAGAAAGAATGATGGCTATTGAACCAAACGCTATTAGCCTAGTTGATGTTTGAATGAAGAAAAACACATTCACGTCCTGATAAACAGAAGCAAACCAGAGGCTTTGTTTGGCGGCTGATTTGTTGAACACTGACCAATTTGTTGCCATAGTGACTATCAGCACACTGCCACAGCGGCTCCGCGTGAAACTTTGCCACCGCGCGTTTACCAGTTTGTCGCATGCGGCGACTTCTACTCCTGGAACACTTCCAGAGTGGCAATAAGTAATATTACGCTATATCGCTATACAATTACTCACTTTCAGCATATTGCAGGCTGGACTGACAGATAACGTGGCGTTCAAGTTTCTCTTTGATTCTTGAATCTGACATGTCAAAGCAGTATCAAAAGTGCATAGAAAAAAATGTCAAGCACGTTGGCTGGTGATTGGACGAGCCCACGCCTGTCATCGCCTGTCGCGGGCTGGCTTAAAGCAGTCGGGATGAGGATGAAGCGATGACGGAAGACTCTCAGTTTCAGGTGTAACTGATCCCACAGCGGCAACATCTGCGTTTGCCTCATGAGAAACTGCCGTTGTTGTTTCAGTACCCACATTTCAAACCACACCCCAAATTGCTAGCGCCTGAGTGGCCTGGTCCATGGTGGCCGGGCCACGAGCACTTCTGGTTGAAGTCTTGGAGTCCTGTGAGATTCTCCAGTGAGAGTAAAAGTATTTTTTGAAATATTCATTCTCCTCAACCACTGTTCGAAGTTGAGAGGGAGAAAAGACTTCTGTTTGTGCTTTTCTGTTACCCAGATACGGTCGCCAAGGCTTAGGTTAGCAAGAGGACCCCCTTGAGCAACTGTTTAAAGCTGCCCTCCGCAACCTTCCGGTTTGGAGGCTGCAAATTCATCGCTTCAAAAAAAAAAAAAAATTTTGTTTTGTGACGCCTCAGCCTCCAGGCAGATGATCCGAGCGTTGATGGCGGCGCTCGCCTTTGTCGGAGTCTCCCGGTTTGCCCGTGCGCCTTTTTTGTTGCCGTCATTCACGTGCAGCCGCTTTGGCCCGAGGACTGCAGCGGCGACACACACACACAAAAAAAAAAACCACCCCCTTTGTTGGAGTTCAGTGGGAGTAATACTAGAAATTACGCACTCGAGGCCTCCCTCGACACGGTTAAACTACACTGGAATTGCATGATATTGCCCTCAGGCTGTAGCACTCTCGAGATCCCGGAGGGGAGCACCTCTCCTCTGTGAATTTTAAAGGTCAGGGCGGTTTTACCCTCTCTCTCTCTTCCTCTTTCTTTCATTGGCCCTCTCTCTCTCTCTCTCTCTCTCTCTCTCTCTCTCTCTCTCTCACTGCAGAGAAAGGAGCATGAGCTGATGGCCTATTGAGAATATTGTTTTCCATCTCTGGGCCCCTATTGCGCATTTTCTAACGCTGCCCTTGGAAATGCGTTGAAAGGCAGCTCACAGCATGGCAAAACACACAACACACTCTTGTTGATGCCCTTGGTGCCTCTCAATATGCAGACCATAGATAATGGCATTCACTTCACAGTTGGTACTGACTTCCCTGCTCGTCTTTTGAATGGGTACACTGCCTCACACTGCGCTTTGTGTCATGCGCTCCTGGTAAACAATGAGAGCGGCACTGACGCAGGAGCAAATATTCTTAAGCGGCCGCCGCGATCATGCATTTTTCAGCAGAGACACGGGACCGAGGTTTTGGAGGGCTGCAGTCGCCGTGCCGAGGATAACAAGCTCCTCTCGCCGCATTCTCTGCGGCGTAAATAAGACGTCGCCTGAGCGTGGTGACAGTCAGGTGAAGTGATGGTTTGCAGGGAAGCCTCTCAAACAGATGGCGTCGCGTTCCGGGGGAAACGCTGTGACTCCGTCCCGCCGTCGTGACGAATGCGTCCTGGTTGCCTTCGTTCACGTTTATTTGCATCGGGAAAACAGATGGCAAATCACGCGGGGAGTCAAAGTGTGGGGATGGATTTGGGAATTAATCATAGAAGTGAGCAGTATGGCAATATACTGCATACCATGAGCCAGCGTGAATTTCAATATGTATTCTGACTTACCCTTTTTGTTGTGGTAAATATGTCACTGGATGTATTTGGAGGAACTCTTTGTGACCGTAATTAGATTTTTTTTTCTTCTTATTTTCGCGTTCACTTTCTTGCTAAGAATTAGACGAAAACTTCCCACTTGATTTAACTTCTGAGGCGATGAGAGGATTAATTAGCTTAGCTTAGCATAATACATGGGAGCATGATGGCCACCAATTAATGAGTTGTGCCCTTCCACTTTGCACACGCACACACACACACACACACACACACACACACACACACACACACGCACACACACACACACGCACACAGCACATCCTCTAATTTTCATTATTTGGGTTTGTTGCAGGGCATGATGTTTTATTCTGCTTGAGGTCAATGTCAACATCGATGTGCCTCCACGAGAGATGACATCATTTAAAGAGACAAAAATGTGAATATCAGCAACAACAGCTGGCGGTGAAAACTGTGCGGAAGGAAAGTGCCGCAGCGTTGCATTCACGTCGAACATTCGCCAGGTATGTAATTAGACAGATGAACGATGTAAGATTCTAGTTTCCAGTATCCTAGGAGATTAACAGGGATCCGTGCAATGGTGTCATTGGTGTCAATTAGGCCCAACCATGTATGATTACAACATGAGAATGTAAAAATAGCGGAGCATCAATCCGTCAATAACACAGAGTCTGTCAAAGCAAGCGTCTCATGATAGGAAACATCGATTTGAGGCGCATCAGAATGACGCTCCTGCTCAAGGGCCGACATACTGAAGCGGCAAACAGGGCGAGCAATGGAATTCATCGCTTACACGCGTCCCGCTGCAGTTAACTTTGCCATAAAGAAGAGCGGCTGGGAGCTCGTCCTCCATCGCCGCCGCTGCCAAGTCAGCGGGTCAGGCTGATCTCAGCTCCGGTTGTATCGTTCGCTCTTTCTTTGATTTTCAAGTCAATAACGGCGGAAGACCCTGTCGAGGGCGCTCCAGTCAGATCAGACCAAAAGCCACAAATTCAATGGCCAAAGAAGTGGGAGTGTTGGAAAATCTCAAGCAGCCAATTAGAAAGTTAAGGGCCGACATACACATTCGTTTGGCCGACGTGCCACAACCAGGAAGTATTTAAAAACTTCTGAGCTAGCTTTTAATGAATGCTGACAGCAGCTGACAGAATACCGAGAATATTGTACAAGGCAGCAATTTTATTTCATAATTATCTTGCGAATTATTATGTGGTGAGTGTGAAATTTCTTCAGATATTTGGAGTGAGGGAGGTGGATGATCAAGCTGACTTTTGAAAGTTGAAGCGGAATATTCATTATGTCATGCCCTTTAAAGAATCAGGTTAAAGTTATCCTAGAAATGCTTGGTTTTAAAGGCAAGCTATAAATTAAGAAGAGGAGAGGGAGAACATGTTGGGATGGCCTTGAGAGTGAAAAAAAAATGAAATTAAATGTGGAAATACGTTTGTAAATGTCAGTGACAATAAACAAAAGTACATGGAGCTTCGGCTGCAGTTTCTGTGGGAAAAAATGTCCGCACCATTGCAGCATATTACTGCAGCCAATCAGATGATGCCGTAAGTGGCGTGTTTAACCGATAAAAATGATTTTCAGTAAGAAGAAAAACCAAAACAAACGCAGGTGCGACGTTGGATATGATGCTCTCTTGGCCAGCAGACAAATTGTTTACTTTGTGCTGAATGTCAGACAACGGACATAAGCAGCGTTTTAAATTCCGGTCGTCGTCCACCCAGGCAGGCCGACTAGGAACACACTCTTTTTTTTTTTTTTTTTCTGCAGCAGCAGCAGCCTGAAGCGACGCCTTCCGCGGGGAGGGAGGGGTAAACACACACATGCATGCGCATTGTGTGTGAGCACTGGGACGGCACCTGTTGAGGGAAAGCCAGCCTGTTGTTTATCTCAGGTCGCTCGGTGCTCAAGACTCTGAACAGGGGGGGGGGAAAGGGTTCTGCAATCGGAAAAAGGGTTCCGCAGTGGGGAAGCACGTCACACCCATGAGGAGTACAAGCAGGCCAGAACGGGAGGCTGCTGTTCTGCATGGGAAACTGCAGTCGCTGGAAAGCTGAGTGAAGACAAACACACACACACAGACGCTATGTAGAGAAAAACACATCCGACACTACGCAACAATATGACTATAGTGATGTTATGCTAAAGGCTATATAGAACCCATTGTGGGGTTACTGGTTCAAGTTTACATATGTGACCAAATTATCATCATCTAGCAGCCATGTAAACCATTACATCATGATTGAGACAGTAATACTACTTAACCCCTTGGCAGCCCTATAATGTATTTAATGTATTTATGCTCCAGGTCCTTCCCGGCTACAAATGGCCTTTTTGTTCAAACATCTGGACATACTTTAGTAAGCGTGTAAAGCTAAATGCTGCGGCCCTGTTTGGGGTTTTTTTTTTTCTGTTGTTGTTTTTTTAATTAATCCCACATATGAGCGATGATGTGCAAGCCAAATATTAATGCAGAGAGAAAAACCTACTCTTTATATTTGCATCACTACCTTTTAGAAGTAAGACGCAGAACTTTTGCCACGTGTAGGCCTGGCATCCGCACTACTCCACCAAAAGAAAGAGGACACTTTTGGAGATGCCGCCGGCCCCGTTGAAGCTTTGTACCGATTATCCACAACATTATGACTACTGACCGGTGACGTGACTAACACTGATTATCTGGGTACCATGGCACATGTCGGTGGCTGGGATATATTAGTCAGCAAGTGAACATCTTGTCCTCAAAGTTGATGTGTTGGAAGCAGGAACAATGGCCGAGTGTCAGGATTTGTGCGACTTTGACAAGGGCGACATTGTGATGGCAATAGGACTGGGTCAGAACAGCTCTTGTGAGGTGTTATGCGGTGGTTAGAACCTATAAAAAAAGCGGTCCAAGGAAGGCATAGCGGTGAACTGGCGACAGGGTCATGAGTGGTCAAGGCTCCTCGATGCACGCGGGGAGTGAAGGCCGGCCCGTGTGGTCCGATCCAACAGACCAGCTATTTGTAGGTCAACTTGCTGAAGGAGTTAATGCTGGTTCCGATAGAAAGGAGTCAGAACACAGAGTCATGGCGGTTTGCTGAAAGCACCAACAATGGACATGTCAGCATCAGAACTGGACCACGTAGCAATGGAAGAAGGTGGCCCGGTCCAATGAATCACATTTTGTTCTACATCACATGGATGGTGTGTGTGCGTCACTTACCTGGGGTACACATGGCACCAGGATGCATTGTGGGAAGAAAGCGAGCGGGCTTGTACTTTGGGCAATGTTCTGCTGGGGAACCTTGGGTCCTGCCATTCATGCGGATGTTCCTTTGACACGTAGCACCTACCTAAGCATTGTTGCAGACCATGTCCACCCTTTCATGGAATTGGTATTCTCTGATGGCAGTGACCTAGCACTTTGTGCTACCTGCCAAAAAGGCTCAGGCATGATTGGAAGAACGCAACAACCAGTTTGAGGTGTTGAATTGGCATGCTAATCCACAAGATCTCCATCCGATGGAGCATGTGTTGCATGTGCGGCCCCACCTTGCAAATCGTAGGACTTAAAGGACCTGCAGCTAAGATCTTGGTGCCGGATACCACTGCACACCTTCAGAGGTCTAGTGGAGTCCAGACCTTGACGGGTCAGAGCTGTAAATGAGGTACATACACAAAATGAGGCTGGTGGTCCTAATGTTATGGCTAATCGATCAGTACTTGTCAGTCAGCCTAAGTAACAGTTCCACCTCGCCATCCGTCCATGCCACACCATTGCTTCTTCCATAGTGATTTCTTCAAATGAGACATCTGACACTACTTCCTGTTTGCACCAGCTCGCACATGACCGGTCTCAAGATATGCGCCTTTAGGCGTTTTACAGTGCAGGGAGATTAGATCTTAACTGGTGGTTTCATTTTTAGTCATGTTGGACATTACCTAAATGCAATTAGCTTTTACATTTTACCTTTTTATGTATGTATACATTTATTCCATTAGCATAGTTATGACAGATCAGAGAAAAGATACTTAGCAGCTGCTCAAAAGAGACCAAGACCTGTGCATGTTCTCCTCATGTTTTAAGAACAACTTTCAATTTACCTTCAAGGCTATTTTTTACTGGAATGGTAAGGGATTAATGAAAACATGCCTCGTTAATAGACCCATTGAGCACTCGAACACTGTGAATCTGCCACAGAAAAACACCAGGGATGCATAAAAATCAAGTAAAGTGCAGCTACCAATGAAACCAAAAGCACTCTTAATTTACCGCGCAGTTATCCTGCATGCCTTCTATTGCATCAGAATATGCTGATGAGAGTGCACGTTTATGAATCTCGCTTAGCTACAGGCTGAAAAGGTTCACAGTTAAACATTCATAGTGACTGACACTGGCTAAATAGCTGCCGCCTAAATCTGGCTCTCCCAGGCTGATTGTTGACTGCAGTTCCATTTAAATATTTATCATATGCATATTGGACCCTAAGGGCGGCATTTGAAATTACAACAGTCAGTCCGTTAATTGCCAAAAATGCCACACAAGCTTTGGGATCTAGATGTTCCATTTTATTATTAATGAGCCAGGGAGTGCAGTTTGACATTTATGTTTGGCCTGCAGATGCAAATGAGTCTCCGAGTCCAAAAATGAAAGTGCAGCAATCTGATTTGTGGTAAAAGAAGACTGCTGGTTACCGCGGCTCCTTTGTTCATCTCCGCTTTGCCCTGTCTTCCCCGAATGTTGCACAGCCACCTAGAAACATACAATTATTCAGATGTCTCAATGTTTCCAACGTGCAAGAAAAAACTTTTGTTGTTCTTTACAAGGTCAGTTGATTTAGAGTTGCAGGATTAAACTGAATAAAAGCAATTGCCAGGAAAGTCAAGTGGGGATTTTATATCGACCATCTCTTCCTGGCTGCCACACTCAATCTTTCCAAAAACTCGCAATTTGCACTCCTTGACTGTTTGCCTCTCGACGTGGCGCGGCTCCTCCAGCATTCCAGTCATCAAGGCGCACCGCAGCCCGCTCACACTCGAACTCAAAGCGAGTGAGCTTAACGCGTGTTATGCAGGTGATGTCCAAAATGATGAAATATGGCACACACACGGGGCTTAAAAGGTCATCTCTAATGCAGTCTCTAATGGGCTTTCCATATGTTGTTAGCTCCTGCCACCTGAATTCCATCAGAGCAGCTAAGTGGGGCGGGGGGGGATAGGTCCTTTTCATAAACATCTGCCGTTGGAGTTTAGGCTGCGGAGGGCGGGATTAAAGTCCCCCCCGGATTCCTGACAAGATAACTTGTAAAGCCCTGGCCAGGGGTCAAAGGCGACAAATATCAGAAGAGGTGCATTCCCCCAGTGAACTGTCCTGTAAAGACATATAAATCACCTGGAAAGGTTCTACCGCCCATTTATATCTGTCCATCTCCCGGCCTCTACTGCCCCCCCACTCCCTCCATCTTTCCTCTGTGAGCCTGAGAGATTCACCCTGATAAATCCTCCACTCTAACTGCCTGGCTCCTCGCAGCTTACTGAAGGGAGGAAATGAGGACAAGGCAGCTGCTGACATGGTGACGTTGATGAAGCACCGCACCAAAGCCTGAGACCACTACAGCTTAGGAGAGATTGATCATCTAATTAATATCTGGCGTGGCGGGGGGAACTTCACATGTTGAGCACTAACAAGATGCAACTCTGCCTCCCCTGTGGTCGCTCTTCCCCCGCGCGTCACGCGGCTCCTCGAAAACCTGTTCAGAGGAAAGAGTGTAAACAGCAAATCGATGAGGATGCAACTGTACATCTGTGTCCGTGATAGAAACGTGAGGGCGTCCGCCATGGTGATGACTCTGTTATTTAGGATTGCATGTATTTGAGTATGGAGAATTTTCAGACAGCGACTCTCAAGCTATGATCTGGGGACCCTCAGTGGTCCTCGAGGGTTTTCCAGGGGTCCCCTCAGTAAAATGAGTAATTATTAATTTCACCTATATCTAAATGCTTGTGATTTGACTTTTGAATGCATGATTTATTTCATATTTTCTAACTAAACACAGTTCAAATGTATTTTCTAAATTCCTTATTTTCTCTTTTTTTTCATTGCTGTACTTTTTCAGGTCATTTCAAAGTAAATTTGCCGTGAAAATGTGAGGCGCAAATAAGCTAGCAAACAAACAAATACACAAAAAAAAAACATCAAGCTGTTTATCTTAATTCACAATCCAGGCTGTAAAAGCATGGACAGTAACACAGTTCCTGCGCATACCAAATATCGCTGTCCACGCATGTGTCCGCCTGATGAGATTAGGAGTGCTCCTCGTAATGTCATAATGTCATGTTGCACAGGTCATTAAGCTAGCGGCGCTCACGGGTGATTAGAAAAGCTCCACATTTGATCTCCCCTCTGTCCTATTGTTGAGGTAAATGTGTGTCAACACAATGGCAATAAGCCGGCCCAACGTCCAGTCAGCCATTAAAAAACAGGATTTGAAGTCTATTGTGTGTCGGCATGCTTGATCTATGTGAGGGAATTCGGTTCAGATGTCCCTAATGACTCCCCGCGGTGAGTGCATGTGTGCACTTATTGATTTTATGCTTGTCATTCTATGTATTTCCATGGAGGCTTTTAAGGGTGGGCTCCCCTACCAGCGCTGGGGCTCTGACTGTAATATTGACCTTTCTTGAATGTTCAGTAAGTAACCGTGCTGACAAACAAGGGATCCCTGTTTGTCATTTATCATTTGCTAATGCCACACGCTGCTCGCACATGCTGTGTCAATTCTTAGTTCATCTTCATTCGCTTTGAGAAGAAAAATAGGATCACTTTTTTTTTTTTTTTCCAGCTAATTTTGTTGCTGTATGTTTCCCGGTTTAATCTTTTGTCCCCTGCATGTGCAAACTGGGCGAAAACCTATACAGATGGGTAAAATTAAGGGGCTGGAAGCCGATGGAGTGAGAACCACCTCAACGACAAAACGTGATTACTGTCAGCGGATGTCTAAAGCACGTAGATTTAAACCAGCAACAATGCCAAGTCGCAAGAGATGCAGGAAGACTGTCTTACGGCGCCTAACAGATTACACATGCCAATATGTTGCATTCAGATTGCTGTAATCCCCTTTACATAGAGTCTGTTAGTCCTTAAGCATTCACCTCTTTCTCTGGGAGCAATTAAAAAAAAAAAAAAAAAAGCTCTTGAAGCCCGGTTGGTCCTACAGGAAGCGTTAGCAGACACATGACTTCAAAGGCCGAGCTGAAATAAAACACGGTGGATGTGCTTCAGCCACGGCGCTTACGCAGCGGAGAGCCTTTCATTTCTGCCCCCATAAATGCACATTGTTGGTTCGGGCCTCGGCATCCCCAGAGGACCGTGAGGGATGAAAATAAACTTTTTTTTTCATTCTGAGGAGAACATGACAGCGTTGATCAGTGTGCACGAGAGAGTGCAAAGGGGACATGTGGAGTCAGTCGCCGGAACACGAGCAGTTTCCCCCGCAGAACCGCTGGCAAAGATGCGGCTGATGCACGTAATTTGGTCCAGCAGCGGGCGAGAACTCCATCGCGCCATGGGCGACACACTCCTCCAAGGCTCTCGCTTCCCCCTTGAGCCTCCATGAGCACTCCGCACATCGTCGCCCGCTGTATGACTGACACCTGCGTTGCAACCGCTTCGACGGCGCTGTCTTTTGGAGTGCGCCGCGTCCTCGCGCAAAGCCCCGATTAGCGATTCAACTGCTGTTTTCGTTTTGAAGTCTCATTGGGGGCGTGGGTTGCTGTATTTCTCGACTCTTATGAGCGTAAGTGGCATCTCCTCTAATCCGAACTCCCAGCTGAAAAGCCTTTGTGGCAAATTAAACTGCCCGTCGCCGGTAAAATTGGACGTTTATTGCGAACGGGCCCGTCTTCTAAAAAAAAAATTAAGTTCCGCTACAACTCAACAGAATTCAAACTTATATTTTGAGTGAAATGTATCTTCATATAGATTTTTCTTCAGGAGTAAAGCTAGGATGGTGGTTGGGCGATCAAATTTACAGGTCACCATGTCATGACTGAACCTTAACCATGCTGTTATTTTTGTAACCATGGCAACAGGTTTTCAAAACCGTGACGAATCAGTACAGTTTTAAGCCAAACGCTGATCTTCCTACTAAACCCAACCCAGTTGGTCTTGTGCCCAAACATTAACCCGACCTTAACACAATGGGATTATTTTGCCAAGTTGGGGTTTTTTTTTTTGGCCGCATCAAAAAAAAACGCTCCACATCAACTATATAATCAGTGTGCATAAAAAAAAAAAAAAAATGTTTGTGGTCAAAATTAAAGTATCCAGTTTAGTTGTGCAGGAATGTAATTTTTCGGAGACGATGCCGCTGCTGCTGCTGGACGTCACCTGTGGCTGGGAAACTAATATTTTGCAGGCTTGGGTAAACACAAGGTTTCCTTTGTTGTGTCTCACCACTCAACAGATCTTATTGCGTGCTTCCATGCCACTTGAGACATGCTTTTACTGATTAGGCTAATTGCCGCACCCTACCCCCCCACCTCTCCTCCAACTCCCGCCTTGCCCTCCCCACTTCCGAAATTCAGCTGTGCCTGGATCATCCATTTGTCTTTGTGTAATGAAATCCCAAGGGCCCCGCGAGGTGTAGCGCCCCGTCGCATGAGCTATTAAACACAGAGATGCGGGCTTGTGCTGCGCTCTTATCACCGGCCTCGTTAATCCCGGACCTTCTCCCTCTCTGCAGCCCAGTTGCCACTAATATAATAACCATAAATCAATGAGACGTGCGGTGGGATGTGAAGGGATGGATTGTGGCTAAAAAAAACAAACTAAAAAAAACAAACCGAAGGAGGAGTGTTTGTTTGGTTTGGCGTACATATCTCGTGTTTATCTGTTTGGTAATACGGTGGTATTACTGAACTCTGGCGGCGAGGCACTTGAAGATGAATTGTACAGGATGTTTTGACTTGGAGCTCCAAAAAAAAAAGAAAAAGTGTTGTGGTCAATACGAGCACAATTGAGGAATTTGCTTCTCAGATTAACTTTCTGGCAAAAGCTGTTTAAAGTCATTTGCAGGGTCTCGCCGAGTCTGTTTTCAGCTTGTTTCCCGCAGCTTTCTTTGGCGAGCAGGTTTTGCTCCAACTGTTCATAATTTACATCACTCCAGAAAGAATATATTTTCAATACCAGCTGGTCAAGTAGCGGGGGGATCAGTGTTGTCAACAAACACTGTTTTACTGTACATAACCGGATTTGACAAATTGGTTATTTGTCATCAGCACATTTGGACTCTTAATTTATACAAATTATGATGAAAACAATACTGTGTGTGTGTGTGTGTGTGTGTGTGTGTGTGTGTGTGTGTGTGTGTGTGTGTGTGTGTGTGTGTGTGGTGCCAGTGACTCAGCAGGATTTATGCAGGCAAAATATGTAATATAATATATAATACAACATATTTGTAGTACAAACATACCAAAAGGCGCATGTTGATCGCATTGCTGGTAATCGCTAGACATTATCCTAAATAGATGAATAAACAAATAAAGACAGACAAACACACACACACACACACACACACACACACACACACACAAGAAAGAACAAAAGAAAGAAAGAGGAAGAGAAATCCATATGCATGGTTAAGTACATCAATAAATATATAAATGAATAAATTGATAGATATGCAATGATCAGCCATAATATTAAAACCACTCCATGTTTACCATAAAATATTAAGCAACAGCCCGGCAATAGATTCCCTTCAGGAGGAGTTTCGGGTTGATTTTTTTGTATTGAATCTGTTTGAGAGAGAGATTTCAATGATCGTTATTGGGACTGTAATTTGTGATGTTGTTGCACCGTACTGCGCTAGGTTGAGGGGCTACCCTAACAGCCTTGGAAATACCCATCCAGAGAGCTGAAGCTTTTCATTTCATTTCTGTATTTCAATTGGAAGGGTACTTGGAATGTTTCCTGAGGAAAATTACCCAAAATTCAGTGGTTTCCTGCATGACTCATGATCCACCTGAGCATGGACTTGTGTGAAAACTCAGCCTTGGCCTTTTTTTTGTCTGATCTCCTGGAGAGGAAGGACACTCAGAGAGCACCGGCGTCAGTGTAAGTAAGTGTGTGTTGCTGTTTAAAAGCATTCGGGCCCAAATGTTAATGGCTTTGTCCTCGGCGCGTCGCAAACCAGCACGGGCGGGCGTAAACACACGACATCCCTGCCTGAGCTCAAAAGTGAGCAGGATTCGCATTTCGGTTTGACTTTAAATTGAACTTCCCCTTTCGCAATGAGTGTTGTTAAAAGAGCCATAAAAGTCAGACTGGACAAGCGCTCCGCCCCTGATCTTATTAATGATCCACACATGTCCTTGAGGAACGGTTAGCCCTTTCCCTCTATAAGTAATATCCCTGATTAGATTATAACAATGATGATTGCAATGGATTGTCTTCACTTCACTAATTACTTTGTGCCATTAATACACAACAGAAAGCTCTCACAATCAGCAGAGGGAGCCAGGCAGAGACTACTAACTGGATTTGTAAAATCCATCGCCACTCTTTTTTTTTTTTTTTTTTTTGGGAAACTCTTAGTATCAGTCTGCAGAGGCGCAAAAGATTGGATTCACCTCATCAAGTCGGACACATTACTCCCAACACAAACAAGATGATGTAATGCCGAGGATTAACGTGGTCATAGGCAGCCTAATCCTCACCGACGAAACACCGGGAAACACATGGAAATGTGGGCAAGCAAGGAGGGAGAAAGAGAGAGAGAGAGAGAGAGCGTGGTAAGAGAGTTTCTGGTTCAGTGAGCTGAAGTGGCTTTCAGTGTTATGTGAATGCGCGCCATGAACCACCCAGATCACCTCCGCTTTCTCCCAGCAGGGGAAACGCCTCCCCTGAACTCGGGGCGCGGCGAACATGATGAATGGCACTAGTCAAAACTCACATCATCGCGCCACCTGCATAAGCAGAAAACAAGCCGAGCCCAGCACTTTGAAAAGAAAAAAAAAAAAAAAAAATCAGCTGTAGCATTTTGCAGGACGCCGGGCCAATTTGTAATTCCATTAATTAATAATGCATGCGTTTTTTTTCCTCATGCGGCAGAGGTGCATGTCGCAGAGTCGTAACGGAATGCAAAGAGCGCCAGTGGTCGAGAGGTGTTTATTTCACAGGCAACCCCCCCCCCTTCCTCGCCCTGATGGCAGCCTTTTCATATCTGGACATGATGTAAAGCCCCGGACCCGCCGACGTTTAGCTTCCGCAGCGCAAAGATGGCTCTTCCTTTTGAAATCCAGCAGAGCAGCAAATGCAGGAGCCGTGAAGCAGCTAACCCCGCTGTCTCGTGTTTCACCTCTGGAAAAAAAGAGAAGGAGAAAAAAAAAAAAAGATGAAGAAGAAAAAGAGAAGGGAGCTGTAGGTGAAGTCTCATCAAGCGCGGCACAAAAGAACCAGAGATTCCTGTGGTCCAAATAGGTCAAGCTTGCTTGACAGAGGTGGGAACGTTGAGAATCCATATCTCATCCTCAACCTCCTGCAAGCCGATGCGATTTATTTGACAGAACGCATGACCTTAGAAAAGAAAGAAAGTTCACTTGAGGGGAAAAAAAAAAAGAAGAAAGGTTTTAACTTTCAGAATAAGAGGCTTTGTCAGTGTACATGCAACGTGCTGTCGTGCTCTGCGAGGATGACTGGATGTCCACACACGTTTGGTTTCACACTTTCAATTGATTGAAATCTTTATTTTCGAACATGAGGCAGCATTGGAATCAAACAAAACAAAAAAAACATGAATCTATCATAAATAATGTAAATAAGAAAACAACCCCCCCCCCCACTCACCCGCCAGCCCCTCCCTGTAACTAAGATCATTTGTTTATATTTGTTTTTCAACTGGCTGATGCTTGGACATTGCTTCAGATCCACACATGTTCCATTATTTGTTATGCAGAATCTTTTCATCGTAGTTCTGTGGTTCCTGAGCTTTGTATAGGAACCGCGCCAGTCAAATCCTTGTGGACTTTTTCCACTGTTCAGCAAAGACCGTGATCTTGCAGTGGCCCCTCATCAGAATATGGCCGCGCAAATGTGGCTGTTGACCGGTCGTCATGCAGTCAATCATGCGTCCTTCGTTGTGAGTGGATATTATGTTACAGGAGCAAATGTTGTAGGAGAAAAAAAATGCAACTTTTTTGCATCAAAAGTGTATTAGATTGAGTAACCGGAGCGTCATTGGTTTGATCCCTGGCTCCTCTGGGGGCCATTTTGAAGCGAGACCCTGAACCTCTGGTTGCTGGCACCTTTACATGACTGCTTCCACGACCAGTATATGAACGTGTGTGTGTGTGTGTGTGTGCGTGCGTGCGTAAATGGGTGAATGAGGCAATAATGTTGCAATTTGAAGCACTTAAATGCTGCCATGCAAAAACAGCTTACGTTAGTGGCCATTACGCGACTTAGCAAATATGTTCAGTAAAAACATTTCCGCTTTATGCTGATGAAAGCGTGAATTCAGTAACATTGTGCTCCTCTCATAGCGCATTTACAAGTGTGCATGCAGCAATCAAGCAACGCAGATATTTCGATCATCCCACTCATATACGTACATTAGCGGGATAAAATATGTGGGACGCCCCTCAGTAGCAGCCAGTGCAATTCTCAGTGCCACAAATTACAGTCCCAATAACAGTCATTAAAATATCTCTCTCAAACAGATTCAATAAAAAAATCAACATAAAACTCCTCCTGAAGGAAGAATTTATTGCAGGGCTCTTGCATTATATTCCATGGTAAACATGCGGCGGTTTTAATGTGACGCTTGATTGGTGTAAATATAATTTGTGTCATTTTTTATCCATTTACCACAGAATATAATGCAACAGCCCTGCAATAAATTCTCCCCTCAGGACTTTTATTATATGTGAATGATTGTTATTGGGACTGTAATTTGTGATAACCTATACTGGCTTACAATGAGAGGGGTCCCTAATATTTTGGTCATCCCGCTCATATACATTAGTGTGACAGAATATTAGGGTCCCCCTCTCATTATAACCCAGTATAGCTCAACGGCATCACAAATTACAGTCCCAATAACAATTATTCATATATCTCAACACCTCTCTCAAACAGATTCTATAAAAAAAAAAATCAACATAAAACTCCTCTTGAAGGGAGAATTTATTGCAGGACTGTTGCAGTGAATTCTATGGTAACTGAGAATTCTAGCATCATGAAATCTTAACTTTCGGGGGCGGGTTAGGGCATTGAGTATATGATAAAGGAGATGCCTTATAATTAATGAATACCTGTCTCCATTCTTTACTGTGTGTGGAGCCTTTCACATGAGGCTTGAGATGACAGTCTGTGCTACAGCGAGCTCTGCACTCCACGGAAATGTCATATCATGCAAACTCTTTTTTAAAAATTTTTCATTTATTTATTTATTTTTTTGGCGCAACCCTTCCTCAGAGCACTCTCGCCGAGCTTGTAATCCAATATCCATTCTAGCATGGAAATGAGAAATAACAAGATTAGGAAACAATTTATATGAATCGTCTCATGTTCGCTCACTGTTTACACTTTCTCGGGAGGGAAAGGAGAGTGTGGTCTCCATGGAAACTGCGGTCGGGCAAATGGTGGGTGCTTTCTTCCTGACCGTATGACGTGCTGCCTGTCGAGATGAGAATCGAAGTTGACAGTCAGGAGAGTCTGTCCATAATTTTCTCCGGGAAAGAAGTAGGAATCAGGAAAAGTGCATCCACCAGGAAGATTACTGTTCCTCAGCCTGCACTGACTGCAGATGTTTGCTTTGTGATTGCGCGCCCGCTCCTTTTTGGGTCCCGCGATTGTCTGGACACCAAAAAAAACCCACACTCAGCTAATACCTGAGTGTGCGAGCGATGTCGTCATTCTTAATAACAACTGCAAGGGGGGAATTGCCGCTAAAATATTTGGTTTTGTGCCTCGCAAGTGCTGAGATATTCGATTTGCTTCGGTGCATCCAAACGCGCAGGCGGCTGAGTCTGATCCCTCCCTTTTTGCGGCTTTATTCTGTGGTAACTGTGTTTAGACGAGGGCCGCGCAAATAACGTTTATTATATAACGTTACGGCGAGATGCAAGCTGAGCCCTCAGGAAAATGTGCTGCTCCCCGTTCTGGGCCATATGAGCGTCGGCCTTGAAACTACCTGTCGACATTGATCAGTCACGCGGCGGGCTCTCTCAGAGATGGGACTTGCAGTTATTAGAGCGAGAGGCGGTTTGATGGAGAAGCCTGTCGTCCGCCGCCTCTGACAGCTCAGGTAAGCCCCGAGGAAAGCTATCACCCCCCCCCCCCACTCCCCCCCCTCCAACCCGCCCCAAACCACCGAACACGTCAGCCCCCTCGCCATCACGCGACTTTCAAGTCAGCAGGCTGGTGTGATGTATTGGCTCCCAACGGTGGGCTCTCCAGACGAAATTGCATGGCGGTTGAGTGCCATAGCTGTGTAAATTAGGACATCAAGCCACGCTGTAAATGCCGTTTTTAAGGCTACAATAAGTAAGGCTTGACTGCTTCGCGGCAAATACATATATATATTTTTTTATATAAATAATACATCTGTGCAGGGTTTGATATGGCTGTTGATCAATAAAGGCACCTCTAACAATTACTTCTCCTGCAGACTCTGCAGGGCCTCGCCGCAGTAAAACGGCCAACCTTTTGGCCATAAAGCTTCATTTTCCAGATTAAACCGGAGAAGACACAGGCGCATGGCGGCGTCCTTATTGCTCCATCTTTCATGGTGACGCATCACCTTCGCGCTAATGTTGGATTCCAGCGCCTAATTAGCTTAGCTCGCTCTGTTGTGAAAATATGACTGTGTAATGTGCATCAATTGCAGCCCATTATAGCGCGAGGGTGTGTGTGTGCGAGGAGCGGGAGTCACCGTTGTTGGAATATGATATGGTCATAAATGGCGCGATGCTCCTTAAGTTCTGATGATTTTTGCAGCTAACATTTCATTGGTGCGGCCCAGCATCTCATGTTGCCCTCTAATACACACTTTGCACACATTGTTAGCACAGTGCACACGCAGCTGCACATATTTTGTCTCAAACGGAGAAAAAAAGGGAAATGTTGATTATTTCGCTGATACGAATCTCGTAATATCAATTTCGTAAATTACAATTTCCTGTCCATTGCTCCCACCGCTTCACGCCAGTTAATCACTGTCCATTTTGAGCATTGCAGCGCTGGAAACAATTAGCCGACCGACTAATAAGTTGATTTGCGCAAACGTAATCAGCAACAATAGCTGATTAATGACGGGAAAATGGCCGCGCATCAGCTTCCACTCTGCCGCCGCTTCCCGGTCTCATGTGAAAGAAGTGGACGTCGTATCTTTGCTCTAGACTAAACAAGTCATTTCAGGAAATCCTTGCCTCCTATGTGCATTGAGTGAACATCTAATCCGGCTGATGAGTCACTGATGAGTTTAATGATCAGCCCAGTCTCCTCCCATACATCACACGCTAATGTAACATGCATTCTACTGCCTCCGAACACCAAGTGGCAAATACGCTGCTCACAACAATGCTGATATTGTTGAGTGTCTTCAAAACAATACTCATTTGCCCTTCTCCACATCGCAAGAGGTTTTCTTTAGGAGGACAACGGTTACCACTGGCTGAGTTCAGTGGATGTAAAACCGCTGCATGTTTACCACAGAATAAAATGCAACGGCCCTGCAATAAATCCAGGGTGCTGAAGAGGTTGCAAAACACGGCTTGCGCAACTTTCGGGGTAACAACAATGAATTACACTGATGAGCCATAACATTATGAGCACTGGATGTTTACCGTAGCAGCCCTGCAATAAATCCTCCAGTCAGGAGGAGTTTCATGTTGAATTTTTTTATTGATTCTGTTTGAGAGAGGTGTTGACATGGTTTAAGGATCTTTATTGGGATTATAATTTGTATAATTTGAGAGCTGTCCTTAATACTTATGTCATCTGACTCATAGCAAAGGGTTAGCAAAAGCTGTGGTGGTTTTAATGTTATGTCTGTTTGGCATATATCAGAACGCTGAGATACTACTGCTGCTACTATTGGCACTACTAAACGACAACTCATTATGATAATAACAATAATCATAATAAACTCAAAAAAAGCCGAAACTTAAATTGATGATGACATACTTAAAAAAAACAAAGCAAAACACCAATCTCAGCAAGATCTGTGAGAGCAGAGCTACATCAGTTACACAGGAGGGGATGAAATAAATGTGCTCGAATACGAGATCAATTAAAAAAACAAACAAAAAAAAAACATCCATACAGAAAAATGAGAAAGCCTTTTTCTATATTTGCGCAAGATGAATTAAGAAATAAAAAAAAATGAATTCAAATGCAAAGCCTTGTATGAAAATGTTTTTGAAGGGGTTCTAAAAGAGGATAAGGGATTGGCCAGTCTTATCTCTGTAGGCATGGGCCCTAAGTGAGAAAGCCCGGTCCCCATTGGTCCTCAGCCTCGACTGAGCGACGCCAAGCAGAGACTTGGCCGATGAGTCAGGTTGACCTGAGAAAACGAATCTGAAAATGTACTCTAAAACCAGTGTTTCACCAACTCTGCAGCCTTCTTTGTGCCTCACTAACCTTACTAACACAACGAATCGACCCTTTTGGCTTTTATTGCAATGCCTAGTTTATGACGGGCACCACCAGCGCAACCTAAATCTGCTGTTTCCTTATTGCCGTAAAGTTATTTCGAGCTACTCTAAGTCCTTGTTTGTGTGCACAAACTTGGCCAACACAGCTGATTCTGATCACAAATCTACCATCAATTGCATTTTCAAAATTATATTCAAAGAAGTTCCTCTCATCGTCCATCACTCACAACTCCTCAACTATATCCTGGGAGCCCCTTGGGATCGGGCCCCACCTGCAGCTCGGGGATTCATGTTGTCATTTCATATCTGTGCTCCCGATGGACGCGAGATCTGTGCACGTTCCCCCCAGAATGCTTTGCTCATCTGTCAATACCAGGAATTTGAAATATTCCTTAATAGCCGAATAAAGGCGGCACCCAGCAGTCACTCCCGCACGTTCTTATGCTTTATTCCTCTAAACCTCTTTTCATACTACCCACCCAGCAGCTGTCTTTAGAAGTCCGCCTGTCCTATAGAGCCACACAGCAGGTCGTGTCTCTCTGGGGCTGCCAGCGTCAGAGTCTTTCAAACCGGCAGCCCAACCAGGCGACATCAGAAAGCGGCCTAGATGTGTTATCCTTCATCCCTTTTTTTTTTTTTTTTTTTATGCCAGGCCCCTCCACTGTGGTCCATCAGGAGCCGGGTACCCCCTAAGACATGGGAACCCATTTAATCAGCGGCGGAGTGACTACAGTGGTCACGACCAGCTGGCGCCTGCTCCGCACAAACATCTTTGGTGTCCGCGCGGGAGCCCGCTTCCCCCCGCTGCCCGCCCAGCGGCGCCCTCGCTCTGAAGGGCCAAAGACCACCAATGGATTCCAGTCAAGCGCCGCTCCTTATGATTGACGGCGCTGTTGTGTCATGCGTCATTGTGCGGAGGTCACGTAGTTCAGCCGCACAAAGCGGCCTTACAGTGCATTGTCACCGCAGAGCCGTGAACTTGTTTTTTTTCCTACCTCCACGCGGTGATTTATTTGCGGTCCTGAATGCGGCACAGTTTGCCGCTGCCGCGCCGTACAGCGACATTATGAACTCTACAAGTTCCCGTGCACATAAAATTGCTGGTTACATGTCGCCCTCAGTCCTGTCTTACGGGTTTTTTTTTTTTGGTTTTTTTTTCTTCTCCTCTCGCTCGACCCTCACACGGCTCGGCTTTCTAGGCTCCCCAGCGTGCAGCGAAATAATATGCTGAAGGAGGTTCTCAAAATATTCACGAGCCAACCCAGCGCTCCAAGGTTACCAAGGAAGTGTTTACAGAATTTGTTTCCCGCAGCAGCTGCTTTCCCGAACTCTGAGCTGATCTCAGCTTGGCACCATCAGATAATTCACTCATAGACTCTATTTTTTTTTTTTTCCTTTTAATTCATTTTTTCATTATTTTGTGGCTTGTTTGTATTAATTTACACAAGAAAAAACAAAAACGAAACGAAACTCGGTTTCAGTGAAATCCTGAGCATGAGCGCTCGTGAATCACATGAGGTTGATTAGGGATCTGTCAACACTGTGCGGAAATAGGAAAAAACAGTCTCTATTATATGTGACTAAACGCAAATCAACTCGCTTACTGTTTCAGAATGTCACAGTGCACCTGTTGAGATCAATATTTCCTGAGTTTGGTCTTTAATTGATCAGATGAATGAGTTAGTTTGTACCCTGCGGTGAGCATATACAGCCTATTGACATGTTCTTATTCACAGAAAACCTCCGACAGATGACACATACATCACTTTTTTTTTCCATTTACGTCTAACAGGCAGTTGTGTGTTTTCATCATGTTCGCCCGCGGCGTCTCGCACGCCGCTCAGCGCCAGGTGAGAAATTGAAATTATGAAATGATGCTGCCTTGCTGGAGGTTTGCGCTCTCCAGGTGTTTCTAGTTGTTATACAGTTGTATTGCCTAAACTGAGTCCTTGGCTCTTTTTTGTTTTTTTTGTTTGCTTCTCAGTCGGTTATCAGCTCATTTCCAGATTTCGTTGCATGTACGAATTAGATGTTTCACTTAGCCTCTTTTTTTTTTTCCTTCTGAAACAATCACGGATTACATGCACTGCTATGGATACGTGTAGCTCATTCTGCTCAGTTCATCCCCGGTTCATTGGGTGATGAAAAATCCCCGCGCAGGTTGCCGGCCATGCCCTCGCACACAAGACAGCCGGCCCAGATGCTCATTCACAAGCGAGAAGCCAGAACTGTGGCGTGAAACTGAAAAAAAAACTGCAGACAAGCCTCCCTTATATATATTTCATATAGGCACGCAAACAGGCGCTTGTCGCTTCATTTTTTTTGTCTTCGGCAACAAAT
>CAAKHG010042826.1:0-19275 GCA_901007715.1 Dactylopterus volitans | reverse complement strand
GAAAAATCAGAAAAACACCAGCAAGGAATGACAAGAAATTTAAAAAAAAAAACAGAAAATCCCAGGTCATGCGATGAATGCCAGTCCACACAAACCGAGCATGCTCAGTTTGTGTGTAGGAATGACGGGCGAGTAGCTCCTCCCCCTTTCTCCCGCCCCGCCCCCCCCACCCACCACGTGGCTGTCGACATATGATCAGTTTTGCGTCATATGTGCCTGACGACGCTGTGGGGGACGAGCCTCGGCGACCGTGGTTGTATGTGCCTATTTACTGAACTGGCTACGACACCATACAACCCCGCACACACACACACACACACACACACACACACACACACTCACTCACTAAGACACATTTCATGCATGCGTACACGCGAGTCACGAGTCGGATCGAGTCGAAGCCTAAAACAGGATGTTTGTCCCACTCTGTTTTTTTTTTTGTTTTTGTTTTTCAGTCATTTGCATTAACCTTTGTACTTAATCTCTCAATATAAAGGTGATATTTTATGCTTTTAAAAAAAAAAGTCCCTGCAGAGTGAAAGAATCATATCGACCCCTCCTCCCCAAATCTGAACGAAATCTGGGTTTGCAAATCCATCAGTGGGGGGCAGGTGCGTCACCCAACTGCGGTTTTTCAATCGATCGATCGATCAATCGATCATATTAATCCCTCTGAACAACTTTCTCTCGCTTCTCCTTGAAGGAAACACACACACAGCCTCAATTTTTCACCGTAGCAAACTGATCCTCCGCTACAAAGGGAGGCTGCGTTGTAGCTTTTCTGATTGACGCCGCCCTCAGTCCGCAGGTCCATGTCAGCTGGATTTCACCAAAAAAAACAAAAAAACAAAAAAGAGTAGACAAGAACATGACACAGGCTGCCAAATACTAAAATGGACCTTTTAAAATATATATATATATATATTTTTGGTTTCAACAAGTGTGTTTGCAGCATTTGAAGGTGAACGCTGGATGTGTGCATCACTACCGCAAAAAGCCACTTAAATGTGTCTCTCTCTCCCCCACCCCTCCCACCCCAACCCGCCACCCTGCGTCTGTCTTCCTCTCACGCGTCGTACCTGCCAGGAGACCTACCGCCCCCTCGGGGAGGACTTCAGCTTCGGGAGCAGCGCCCTGATTGGCCTGCTGGTGATCGCCGTGGCCATAGCAACTGTAATTGTGATCAGCCTGGTGCTGCTGAGGAAGAGGCAGTACGGCACCATCAGCCACGGCATCGTGGAGGTGAGAACACGCGGCGGGGAGCGCCGGGCGTCACATTCAGATTAAATGTTAATTAGCGGGACGCGAGGGCGAATTAGATTGGAGTTGTTTGCCCGTCGCGCTCTGGCTCAGGCCGGCTGTCATGACTGACCCGTCTGCCTTGCCTTACCTCGCCTGTCTCGCAGGTCGACCCCATGCTGACGCCGGAGGAGCGCCACCTCAGCAAGATGCAGAACCACGGCTACGAAAACCCCACCTACAAATACCTGGAGCAGATGCAGATCTAACGGCAGCCTGCAGAGGGAGGCTGAGGAGGAGGAGGAGGAGGAGGATGAGGGGGGGTGGTGGGGGCGCCGTGGAGCCTCGCGGAGGACGGCGACCGAGGGAGGAAACATACTACTGACCAATAACATATGATGCTATTGTTAAAATCATTTGCATACATCCAAACTCCATTTACTGGTTTGTTCAAAAACAATCTTTAAATAATGCTACTACTTCTACTACTGCTTCTATTGTACTATAGAGCTCCTTTTTTGATTATGGTTCTTTTGGAAAGGTGATGCCATTTTTTTGTTGTTTTTTTTTTGTTTTTGTTTTTTGCATTATGGAAAATGTGATTCTGCAGGTTCCTCTGTAATTATCACGACCACCTAGCTCAGATCAAGATGTAACAACATTTCTTCGGACGTTTTCTTTATTTCGTTTGATTTTCTTTTTTTTTTTGACAATGAAATGCAAATCAAGCAAAAATTAAACGCTTCTAAGCGGAACCATGCGGGCGCGGCGCTTTTGTTTCCCATCATGCAAGTGTCACTCATGCTGTTTCTGATGGGGGTTTTTTTTTTCTCAAAAAGAATTGGTGTTTGTTCTTTTTTTTTCTCTCTCTCCTCTCAATAGATTGCTTGTATATGAAGGTTCTTTGTACCAATTAAAAATGTATAGTGAAACGACAAATGACAAAAAAAAAGAAATGAAATCATGATTTATTTACTTTACATTCTTTGTTATGATGACAGACTAAATATACATACGGTTTAAATATATATAAGAGTAGATGTTTTTATTCCACCCTTTTTTTCCCCCAGGAAAGAGGTTACGAGTCTGTAAAGGGTTCTGAGATGAGTTGTGTTTGCAGGCTGTTGGAAAGATTTGGGGAAGGTGAATATGTGCACAGCCCCCCGCACACACACACACACACACAGACACACACACACATACACAGCTCAAACACATCACACCAAACCTGCTCTCAGCCCTTACAGAGTGAATGTGATAACAACCTTGTATATTCCCTCCTACAAACACACACACACACACACAACTGTTCATCAATCGGGAAAACGGCATAAATGGACAGATGAAGTTAAAACCCATAACTGAATGTATCGTGGAATATTTGTTGTTTTGTTTTTTTTTTTGGTTGTTTTTTTTTTTACCCCATACCATTTAGGCGACGTGATTGGTTCCCAAGCGAGTGTCACAGTTTACGTTTTTGCACGTGCAAAAAGCAGGAAAGCCGTTTTGAAGACAAAATTTTTAACGGGTGAAAACCTGTTATTGGAGCTGTTGTAAAATTTGCTGACCATGAAAAAAAAATATATATATATCTAGCTATATAAATAGGTATATATACCCAACGTAGATCAAAACAGGCACAGCAGCTCCTTCAGGCCCAAACGTGGAGATAATGCAGGCATTTTTGGTGGAAGTGCGGGCGCTTTTAACTCATCCTGGCGCTCTTAGCGACGGTAAAACAGATCTTTGAATCCGGACGCACCAACATGCATGGGAACGGCGGCTACAAATGAGATTTACACAAGTCATAACGCCGCGTGAATTTTAGGATTTGAGGCTTTAAAAAGGCCGGATCAAACACCCCTGAGGGCTGTGCAGGCAGGCAGGCAGGCAGGCAGGCAGGCAGGGACTGAAAGACAAAGCTTGGAGAGCTGCTCTCTGGGAAAAAAGAAGGAAAAAAAAAAAAAGAAGCAAACTTGTGTATTTTTACCGTTAGAGAATGACACAAACAAGTAAACTGAATTCTAGAATCCTCTTTTCTCTCTCTCTCTCTAGTATTGTCTTTGTATACCTGTATAGTTGATGTTGCAATCATGGCTTTTTTCCAGAGGATTATCTGTGGTGTGCATTGTTCTTACATGAAATTATATGATATATATATATATATTTTTAAGTTTGTTTTCTTGTTTTCTATTTTTTTTTCTCTCCTCTTCCTGTGACAGTATCTCTGTATGTGACTGTCTCACTATGCACCCAAATGGCTTCAATCTTGTAACTGCCTGCTTGATTGTGGGAGGGGGACAGGGAACTAATATAAGATGCATATTAGTAATTAAAAAAAAGAAAAAGAAAAAAAAAAGATTGACACCAATGGAAACAGATTTATGGTTACAGGGGGGATACACATCAATAAACTCACAACCTCTACATGGACGTGTCATTTTTTTCATATAGTTAGATAGACAGATAGTGAAGACTATTTTTTTATCAATAGTTTTTAAAACTTTTTTTTTTAGCATTATTAACCTTTAATTGTCTATTTTGAAAAAGATTCACACTGCAGCTCCGTTTGATCATTTTCGCCTGTGCTAAACAGCGACCCCAGCTGGACATGTTGAGAATGACATGAAGCGACAAAAACACTTCCACGGCTGCATACGCCTACATGCTTGCATAACACGTATGACATTATGACCATTCCAGTTTCACCATAAAATATAATGCAACATCATAATCACAATCATTAGAATATGTCAACACCTCTCTCAAACAGTTACGATTAAAAAAATCAAAATAAAACTCCCTCCAGAAGGAAGCATTTACTGCAGGGCTGTTGCATTATCTTATATGGTAAACTTGCGATGGTCATGATTATGCCTGAGTGGTGTAACATTCATAACAACCTGGTTTTGACACCGACACCACGTATTTTTCACAAAAGGCGCCAAACACCAGAGGAAACAACGGGGAAACACTGGTGATTAAAATCATCAGATCGGTGGAGGAGAAATGATCTAAATGATGTGTGCAATTATTTATTTTTTCCAAAAAAAAGAAAGAAAATCATCGAAACGTCACTCTGAAGGGGAAAATCTTCAAAAAAAAAAAAAATGATTATTTAGGCAGCAGACCTCAATCCACCTCCTCCATGCACAAAGTAATATCTTTGTAGGCCACACTATCACACGTGCCCCTCTTATATTTTATGGGTATAATAATGCAACGTTAGAGTTGGATCACTCTAGATAAGAGCGCACAGCAGGATGGAGGTGGCATCTTTATACTTTATTTATTTATTAAATGCCAGGGGGTGAGACTTATTCATTGGCAGAAAATGAGAATATATTACAGGAATACACTGAAATGTGCACATAAATCCAGGGTTTTAATGGTTTTCGCATTTGTGGAACGCCCGATGGTCCTAATGTATTGCCTGACTTCATTTTCAAAGGTGCAAAAGAGTGGTTTCTGATTAGTATATCGACAGTTATGAATGAACCATTTAGCTAACAGGATGATAAGATTGATAGTGTAATTTTTCTTTTTCCACAGATGGATAATCTGTGAAGCCAAACAATATATGCTTAAAGCAAAAGGTAACATATGGTTGTATACAAATACAAATCATGTTACAAACATCCTTCCACAATCCGGTAGAGAATGGGCAACTCCAAAATAAATGAAACACATTTTCAGGGGATCGTTCACAAAAACAACAATTAATATCTATCTTTTTTTTAAACGTTGAAGAAAAGTTTTACATGGGTAGAATCTATGAATTACTTGAAAAGATACTTCATTTTATTATTAATCAAGTATTTAGCTGGTGAAGTCCAAATGTTTCTCCAGTCGAGATTATTAACAAATAAGATACCACATCTTTCTACTTTTCCTCCCACCGCAGCGGTCTCACCCGCACACAATATTAGAACATACAAGTGTAAATATCAAACTGTCTAAACACAAGTTAAATTTGAGCCAATGAACCAAAATACATGAAGCGACGTCACTTGTAAAACCTTATAATTATAGAAAATAAACCCTCATCTCGAGCCACACTCGTAAAGTGCACATTAGATCTGCTAAGAGAATCGTGCCAGTCATTTTAAAGGTAAAGTTTAGCCATAATTACTCTGCACTGACAAACATTTAGCCATAATTACTTTTTATGAGCGACGACCGGTAATGCCGACAATTATATTCTGAAAGTAAATAAACAGCTGAACGCAGTATCGTGCCATCCTCATTGGGGGGAGGGGGGTACCATAGAGAGTACAATAAAGTAATTAAAGCTATTCCAGCCGCCTTTAGAACAATGACTCAACAATTGGTGGTGCATTCAAATGTTTCTGAAATGAGTTCACTCTGTGTTGAAGGAATCCAATTAGGTAGTAAACAATTTTCTAATAAATTAATTAGGAGTACTTTAACTATTCAGTATTATCCTAACCAACTGAAAAGAAAGTATGTTCTACGTGATTTCAGTGTTGTAGAGGCAAGAAAGATAAGGAGATATTTGTCATATTCCATTCCTCATAAAACTAATGAGGTCATTTTTAAAATATTAAATGACTTCTTGCATGCAAGGCCTAATTGGGGTAATAACTCATGTGGGGTTTTTTTTTAATAATGATGTTGAAACTGTGGAACATATTTTCTTTGACTGTATTTATGTTGCTGAATTTTGGTTATCCTTGCAGAGTTGGTTCTTAACCAAACATACTACGCACTTGAGAAATATTTTATACATAGATGCAAATACCTCAAAGTGAAGCCCCACTTCAATGGATGGAAGAACGATCGAGCTTTTAAAAAAAAAACTCCTCGTATTATATGACAAACAGTAATTGCCCAGAGACTATTTTCTTTAATGGACTGTTTTTCTCGTACTTTTTGTTTTGTTTGTTTTTTTATGTTTTGTGTATTTTATTTTACCCCTTGAAGCTGTTCAACAGAGGATGGGATGTTACAAAACACAGTGCCTTAATTGTTG
Organism: Dactylopterus volitans; assembly: GCA_901007715.1. Taxonomy (NCBI): domain Eukaryota; kingdom Metazoa; phylum Chordata; class Actinopteri; order Syngnathiformes; family Dactylopteridae; genus Dactylopterus; species Dactylopterus volitans. The sequence continues at coordinate 13,043 of CAAKHG010042826.1, read as the reverse complement.
TAATGTTTTTCTTGTAATAAAGTTAAAAAAATAAAATAAAATAAAAAATAAAAAAAATAATTACACTTCCTTGTTATCGAGCCCAACCGACCAATCAGAGGCGAGGAGGACTTGGCCTGAGACAGGTGTGGGGTTAGAACCACAAACGCAGATTCAGCAAAAATAAATAAATAAATAAATAAATAAATAAATAAATATCTGAACATACATGCGTAAATGTCAAACTGTCTAAACACAAGTTAATTTTGAGCAAATTAACCAAAATACATGAAGCGACGTCACTTGTAAAACCTTATAATTATGGAAAATAAACCCTCATCTCGAGCCATACTCGGAAAGTGCGCATTAGATCTGCTAAGAGAATCGTGCCAGTCATTTTAGAGGTAAAGTTTAGCCATAATCACTCTTTATGAGCAGCGACCGGTAACACTGACACACGTTTAGCCATGATTACTTTTTTATGAGCGACGACCCGGTAACGCCGACAATGATATTCTGAAAGTAAGTAAACAGCTGAACGCAGTATCGCGCCATCTTCATTGGGGGGGGGGGGAGGGGCTAATCGCAGAGCTACGTGACCTACCTGCGTCCGCTCAGGTGAAGGTCCCCAGTATCTCGGGCCATGCCATTGGTCAGTTGCCGGCGTCGGCGCGGTCACGTGATACCTTGACTCCTATGAGGGACTCGTGGGGGGTCGGAGGGGGGAAGGTGGGGAGTTCATAGTCACAGCTGCAATGGCTGCAGGCGACCCCGCCCGCAGGTGCCTAAACTAGCGAGTGGAAACATGGATGCGTGACACCCCGCAAGCGGCCGGAGTTCCCCAACCACCCCCAGTTATGGCCGCGCATGAATCAGCGCGGCAGGTGAATCATCGTCACCGGGTCACATGAGCGAAACCCGCGGCGGCTCGCTCGAAAACCCCTTCAGATTTGACCCAGTAATGGCGCCCAAACATGTCCCGTCCAGGCTAAAAGTCAGCATTCGAGGTCACTTTGACCCAGAAATACCGTCTTAATCGTCTCAGATTTTTTTTTTTGGGGGGGGGGGGTAAGTTTGAGTTGCGACAGGTAAACAGGAAGTGACTACAGGTGTGCGCGGCGCGGACACGCCCGCTGAAACTTGAAGCTTCCGACGGTTTTTTTTTCCTTCCCTGCTGTTTCGCTTCGTCGTAGTAACGAAGCCAAGCGGGACGCCTCAGACAGACGTCGGCGAACATCTCGAGCGGACGGGCCGGAGACTTGGCGTGGAAGTCGTCGTTGAAGTTTTTTTGCCTTTTATTTTCTCCCTTTATTTATTTATTTATTTGGAGACCGTGCAGGTGGAATTTGTTGGAGAGTCGACCCCGAACGAGCAGCTTTCACCTCCGGCGATATCCGAAGGTGTTTAAAACGAGCGCACCCACAGGCTGAGACTCGGTTCAGGCGCGAGGCGCGCAGGGGAGGCCCGGGCGTTTCATTTCCACACCAGCGCCTCGTCCAGGCTCTGACCCCTAATGGACTACATGGACAGCGGGCTGAGATACGCTCCGAAGTCGGTGAGTAACGCGCAGGTGTAATCCCGACGCGGTGATTATTATTATCTTTTTCGTAAAATAATTAGTTTGGTTGCACGTGCTGAAACGGATGTCAGCTCCCCGGTGCGAGCTTGTGGGACATCCGGCAGGAGCGGAGCTAAACTCCTGCACAGGCGCGTTCTAAGAACCTCAACAAATGTGGGATTATTATTATTGTTGTTGTTTTATTATTATTATTATTTTAGTATCTTGACCAGCTTGTTAGATGACACTCTTGTGCCACGCACACACACACGCACGCACAGTAAAGAGTGTCACTATAAACAACCATATGTCCCCTGGCATCTCCACACAGCTGAGGGACCCTGGTTTCATTTGGTTGCTTGGCTCCTGATTTATTTTTATATTTTTCGGTGGTGGGGGCGGCTTGTCAGGCTGTTAATTCCCATGTAAAAAAGAGCCAAGTTGTCAGCTAATTTCAATCCACATCTGGATTAATTAGGTATCCACATTGATATGGAGCCATAAGGGTTGTTTTTTTGTTTTTGTTTTTTCCAATTTTGTGGTTCAGACGTGGTAAGACTGAAAATTGGCTCTATAAACAAACTTACACTGTGGATATTGGTGCTCTCTATTAGGAAAGGAAAGTACCTGGCACCAGGCCGACCAGGTACTATGAAGTACTACATGGACATGGAATACTCTGAGCAGCATGAAAACCCCTGGTCACCATTTTCAAACAACCAAACTGTTGTAGCGGCTGCGGTTTAAATTTTCGGCTTTAAAAAGTGGCAAGAACACCAGTACGTCAATAGTGGCCTTTTTGTTTCTCTCTTCTTCTTCTTCTTCTTCCTTTTGCCGCTCTCCGCATTTCTGTGTCGCGTGGAAGATGACATCGCCACAGCTTTGAGTGGCATCACTATGAGGACCAATTACACTGAGGTGCTACCATCTTCTTATGGAAAACGACCCCAAGAAAAGTACCTGATACCAAAGTATCAAACAGTATAAAGGTGGCATAGATGTCATTGGTTAAGCGTTGGCCCGCCCACCCGCCCTTCAGTGCAGGTGATTCTCCATAAACCGCCCCGGCGGAGGGACGACCCCTCTTACACATCGGCGGAACCAATCTGGGATTTTTGTTTTTGAAGACATCGCAGCCTTCCTGGGTTTCACCACCGCCTGCGCCACCGCGGTTTGCTCCACCAGGAATTCCGCCTGCTCCTCCGCCCTGTTGCAACTTGTTGAGCTGCGTGTGGGTTAAACGCGCCGCCGCGGTTGCTCCACCGCCGCGTCGCAGCGTGCTAACCAACAGTGCAACGCCAAGAGAACACACTTTGCGCTAAGGAGGGGTGTTTTTTTGCGGCAGGGCGCAGCAGCGGGGTGTTTAGGTCGCTGTCCACTTGTATTATGGAGATTCACATTTCCCCTAAAATGATCTGCGGAAGTTAATTTTTGTTTTGTTTTTTGTTAAAGATATTTTATTATTAATCTGAGTGGTTTTGAGGATAAGTCTGAATTAATACGACAGCGAATGAAGCCCCCTAAAAGATCTGTGCTTTAATGCGAGACGATCGATGTGTCTAATCATTTCCCAAAGTGACTCATAGCCGAGAAAACTTGGATGTCGTGTTTTCTGTGTCATCGTTTGGATGATGGTTCCATTTTTTTTTAATTTTTTTTTTGTTTGCACACCTCAGGCAGGTCAGGGTGTGTGTGAGTGTGTGTGATATGTGAGCCTGACATCCTGCCATGAGTGCGTTAAGGCAGTGACGTATATAACAATCAGAAACAGCATTTTCCTGCAGGAACATTTTGCGAATGAAGAAATGTTGAGTTGCTGAATGAATTTTTTTTTTTTAATGGTAGGTCAAAAAAAAAAGCTTAAATGAAGCACAAATGTCTCAGAAAGCAGAATTAGTTGACGCCAAAGCATGTACATTCACCTCAGGGCCACTTTTTTTTAAAATTGATGCTATAAACATGCATTGAAAAGTTGTAATGGAGGAATTAAGTGAGCTCTTAAAGTTGGACGTGCTGCCTGTTGACTTTGTTGTCATTCATTGTTTTTGGTTCAAACAAGCAGCCCAGAAAGAAAAGAAAGTAAGTGCTTCCTGGTTGATTTATAAAAAAATAAAAATAAAAAAAGGCTTATTAGTTTAGCACTTTGTGGTTGTGAATGGATAAAGCCAAGAATCCTTGCGCTTTTTAGGTGGCGGTTTGTTGGCGTACAAAAAAGTCCAGAATTAAATTGTTTTACTGCGGCCCAGCGAGCGTTTCACAGAGGCATGTCGCCTGCAGTCAGGCGGCCTCGCTCCCAGCAGGTTTGACAGGATTCTGCGTGGCGAAACCTTTGTCCTCCCTCGCCCTTCCACCCCCCCACCAACCCTCTCTCCCTCAGTCTCGCCGGCAGCCACAGCCGAGTCGTGACTCACGCCGCCAGGTTCCACCGTGCAATTCATCAACCGTATTAGCCACCAAAACCGCCTTTTTTTTCCTTTTTCTTTTTTTAATTACGAGATGTTTCTGGCCGGGAGCAACGTTAGCAGCTCCAAACGTGGCTGCGCAGCAGCTTTGTAGGTCACTTAAGACCAGACATTCAGATACACAAGTAGCTACTTGCTGCCAGTTATCTGGAGTAGATTATATCATCTAGTCCAAAGGTTAAAAAAAACAAACAATAAAAACATAAACAAAACTAACTTGCTATTTCTGTACTGTGATTGAAAGAGGAAGTGTGTCAGTCAGTCAGTGGATCCTTGCTTTTACGTGCTCCTGTTAATGTTTAGAAAGCTCAATGTGGGACTCAGGTGTTTTTTTTTATGCATTGATCTGCTATTTGTGTGTGTTTTGCAGGACAAAGACTGGGACACTTCGGTTCAGTTCCTCCCGGCCTCGGACAACAAGAAGCTCGAGAAGAAAAAGGGTCCCGGCAAGGCCGGAGCGGTGATCGGAGTGCTGATCTTCGCCGCGGTCATAGCGCTGATGACCGGACTGCTGGTGTGGCATTTCCACTGTAAGCCGCCCTCCTTTTAGTCACTTCAAGTAAAGCCAGTGGGCCCCAAATACACACACACACACACACACACACACACACTCCTACCTACACACTTCCACTCCGTTAGCGCTTCCTATAAGGTGCTGTCCCCCGACCAGTTGCCGGGACGCCAGCAGCTGGCTGATCACGAGGAACGCCCGAACATGATCGTCATGGAAACACGCGCTGCTGTATTAATATTTGTTAGAGAACCGCTCAAACGAGAGGCTGACGACTTCAGGTGAAGTTTTTTTATGTAGGTATCAAATGTGCCCTCAGTAGCCTAGCAAATGATGAATTCATTTGATAGTTAAGTGTTTGTGATAGTATAAATAATTGGATTGGAAAAAAAACAAACACTTCTCGTGGTACTCAAAGACAGAACAAAAAAACGGTTTAAGACCTAAAAATGATATAAGCATCATACACCTATCAGCCATAACATTATGACCACTGTTTACCATAGAATTTAACGCAATAGCTCTGCTACAAATTCTGCCTTTTTCTCAAGCTTCTTCTTGGCACCCTAGTTCATATGAGTGGGATGACCAAAATATTAGGGACACTTCTCAGTATAACTCAGTACAGTTCAAAGGGTCAGCAACCTTCAAAAGAGGTTCAATCAAAATTCAATATTAAAAGAATGTTGCGTCGCTTTTGCATAATATGCTACGGTAAACCTGCAGTGGTCATAATGTTACGGCTGATCAGCGTCTGCTAAAATCCACTCAGAGCATTGCACATTTAAGATAAACGTATGAGAGGGTGAGTTTGGAGCAGGGTTTCAACGCCGGCCCAAAAAAATTTAAAAAAAAACGAGCAGCTTGTAAATTTCAGGATTAATTTCGGGTATATGTTCACATAAAAGCCAGCAAGAGTGTGTTTTTTTTTTCCTCCATAATTCTGAAAATGTATAACATTTCCTGGTTTCCCTGGAGAAGGGGAGAGAGAGAGCGTGTTGGGGTGGAGGTGAGGGGTTTGAGACGCTCGGAAGGTGAAAGGAAACAGAACTTTGAAGTCAAAATTATAATTGTTTTTTTTTTACATATAATTTGATAGTCGGTCTCCACGTTTACATTTTTGAACAGACAAATTGGAAAAACAAACAATAACGGCACACTTCCACCTGTCTGCAGTCCCTTTATTGCTCGGGATAACGCGGGATTTCCTCAGCGCGGACTTAAAACATTGAAACCTGTGCACCTGTTAAGAGATTTACCAACTCCCACAGACAAAACAAGAAAGCCGAGTTAAAAAGGAGCAGGAACTTCAAAAGAAGTTTGAACTAGAAGTCGGAGATGTATAAAAGAAGAGAACGAAAAGGAAGAACGAACTTATATTCCCTCGGTCGCCGTCTTCGACTCTCCTTTGATGAAACAACATAAACACATAAGCAGAAGTTGGTTTTGATCATTTATAAATGTCCATAGGTGCGCTCCAACTCAACTCCTCGTGTTTATCTGCTCCTGCGAGCTGTTTTTTTTTTTCTTTTTTAAAGCCGAGAAGATTAAAGACGCAGCAGATGAAGAGTCAGCCTGAGGGGGTTTTGACGCCAAAACACAAAAGAAACAAACAAGGGAGGGAAAAAAGGGAAAAAAAAAGTTATCAAAGCCAAGACGCGATGAAAACAGCCGCAGATGATAAGAGATCGGCTCAATATGCTGCGTCTTAGGTCTCCATCGTGTGTGTGTGTGTGTGTGATCCCACAGACCGTAAGCATGAGCGGGTAAAGAAGATCTACACGGGCTCCATGCGCATCACCAACCAGGTGTTTGAAGATGCCTACGAGAACTCCAACAGCACCGAGTTCAAGGCGCTGGCCAAGCAGGTGGCATCGCAGGTGAGGCCCCTCCGAGGCCGCCGCCGCCGCCGCCGCTCCGGAAACCGAAACCCGGATCTCATGTGGTCTGCGTCGTCGGAGGATTTGACTTCTTCATTCTCAACCGCGTTTTTGATCTTTTGCCACAGCTTAAAGCGCTCTACTCCAAGAGCCCGCAGCTGGCCAAGTACTACGTGGGTTCCTCAGTTCAGGCTTTCAGGTATGCCGCTGAAGATTTTAACGGCGTTTGCATTTTTCCTGCAGTGTCATTTTAATGAACACGACCATCTCACGTCTGACATTTATGTTTGAAATGCACTGACCAGCCATAACATTATGACCACTGCATGTTCACCATAGAATTTAATGCAGCAGCCCTGCAATAAAATCTCCCTTCAGCAGCATTTTTATGTTGAATTTTGATTGAACCCGTTTGACAGAGGTGGCGATATATTTTAATGGTTGTTATTGAGACTGAAATTTGTGATGCTTTTGAACCGTACTGGGTTGCACACTGGGATGAGCAAAATATTAGGGAAACCTCTTTTTTTTTTCAGTATAGTCATAAACATGCTGTGTTTTTAATGTTGTGGCTGACCGGTGTGAATGTGGAGTATATTTACATCAGTTTATTTAGATGTTGGGGAAAGAGCTATTATACTGTAAGTCTGTAAGTATCCCTGACTTATTTGCACACATGCACGTAACTACACTTTTATTCTTAATTATTATTGAACTTCAACCTTTTTATTCCAGTTTATTTTTTTTAGATCACTTCGCATTACTTTATAAATTCCTTTCTAATTGTGTGATTTTTACATAAGAGTGTGTGTTTCCTCTTATGCAAATTCCCCGTGTGGCTTTCATGGTTCGCGAATTAAAAGTTGTCCCTCTTGTCGCCGCTCCCAGCGAAGGCAGCGTCATCGCCTACTACCTGTCCGAGTTCCACGTCCCCGTGGGCCAGGAGGCAGCCGTGGACAGCGCCATGTCCGCCATGGGCAAGCTGGTGGACAAGGAGCAGCGCAGCATGCACAGACCCGGCAACGCGCTGCTGCTGGAGGACGTGGTGTCCTCAGGTACAGCCGGATCCGGTCCGGATCCGAGCCTCCGTGTGTCCGATTGTGGTTCTGACGGTCCTGACCGTTGCCAGCGTCCTCACACCTGTTCTTTGTCGTGTGTTCTCCCCCCCCCCCCCGCAGCCCTCGACGCCCGCTTGTTCTCAACGGAGTTCAACAGTAAGTTCTCAGCCCGCGTCCACCGCTTGTGTCGCTGAGACCCAGAAAAGGGCAACATGTAGTTTTGATAGCGATTTTTAAATTTTTATATCCATATTTATATTTACAGAAATGGGTCATTTTTACAGTCTTCCGAAAATACTATTCTGGACAGCATGATGGCCTGAGAGTCTGCTTGTGTCTGAGCAGGAAGAACTGTATCCACACAAAAGCCTTTAGTACGGAAATTGCAATTAATCATCATACAATTTGGTTAAATCATGACATATACACATAATTTGTTTAAATATTTCATCAGAAGTATTACGAATCGTAAACGGAGGTCACAATTGCTTGATGCAAGTGATTGTAGTAATGATAATAACAATAGTAATAAAATGTCTTTATTTACGCAGTGCTTTCCAAAACAATTTACAGAGTACTTTACCTACAATTAAAGTAGGTAGTATTACAGAATAAATATCGATTTTACAGATAAAATAAACTGTAAAATAGATAAAAACACAATAAAAAGCTACTTTTATGAGTTTTAAAAGTGACTCAAAAAAGCACAGCGTGTCGGCTTCCCTAATTTCCTCCAGTAGGACGATCCATGACTGAGGGGCTCGAGCAGAAAAGTCCACCAAAAACTAAAAGTTTTTAGTGTTTTCTTCTTTTTTTTAACTTTATTTTTTAAAATTTGACCCAGGAGGGTTCACGAGTCCCCTACCAGAGGATCTCAGGTTGCTTTTAAGCCCGAAGGACATCAGGAGGTCGGCTATATATTCTGCAGCAGTAACGCCTCTACAAATCATAAAAGCAAACTTTTTAAGGTCTTAAATCAGGAGCCAGTGAAGTGATTTCTCAAACCGGCGTGATGTCTGATGTTTGCTCCTCCCTGTCAGACCTGCTTACGACTCCGGCTGATGTTTGACTGATTGTGTTTTTGTTGTCAAGGCAAGAGAGGAACGCATAGCAGCGGTGTAGCAGAGATCAGATGAACGCATGAATGACTGTCTCTGAGATTGTGGCTGATTTTTTTTTGTTGTTTTTGTTTTGTTTTTGTAGTTATATAAAATAAAACATGATTGAGGTGAAAGTTGAGGTGGTAGAAATTTAAGGAAAACTATCAGAAGGTGCCATGACGTCGTTTACGTCGAGGTCAGGTGTTCTGACGCTAAAATGTCACCGTTTTTTTTTTTTCACCTCAGGACTGTTCAAGTTTTCCGAACACACCAGAAGCAGCCAGATAGGGAAGATCAAGTCCCCCGGCTTCCCCGACAGCCCCTACCCCCCCAACACCTTCATCCAGTGGCAGCTGAGGGCCGACCCCAACTACGTCATCAGGCTGGATTTTGACACCATGAACCTGGAGGAGAACTGCAAGAACGACTTTGTCAAAATCTACGACTCGCTGGTGGCCATCGAGAGCCGCGTCATGGATGAGTGAGTTTGCCAATTTTCCTCATTTGTGGCCTCAAGCGTTAACGCTCTCCATCTAGGTAGAGGCGCCTTCACCTCTGTTTGTTTTTTGTTTGTTTTTTTGTTGGGCCCTCTGCTGGCCGGACGCTGTCCCTCCTGATGGACCTAAACACTTCACGGTGTGGTTGTTTTAACTACATGCTGAAACTAGAGCGCTTTGATACCCAGTTGTTACTTTAAGCTAAATTCTTGAGGAGTTTGCCAACGCAGTCCTGAACCTGGAGAAGCGCGACGGTCAGAGAGCAGGAAACTCCCAATTCGGTTCGCGAGCTTGTTTATGGTCTTGCAGTAAACATTTAACTTTGCTGCGTCTTAGCTCTGATGAAGGTCACCAGGACAACGCCAGATAAACAGATCAAAACCACTGCATGTTTACCAAAGGACATAATGCAGCATGCCTGCAATAAAGTCTCCCATCAGGAGGAGTTTTATGTTAAATGTTTCTTGAATGTGTTTGAGAGAGATGTTGACATTGTTTAATCGATGTTATCGGGACTGCGATTTGTGATGCTGTTGAACTGCATCGGGCTATAATTGGAGCTATTATGACACCCTAATGCACATGAGGGGGGTGTGAGAGTCAAGTCTAGTCAGTTTTATTTGTGCAAGCGGGATATTTTAAGATGAACATCATATTTTTTGGGGTTAGAAACTTAGAATGTTTTGTTAATTATCTGAATGAGGAAATGGGCGGTTCAATACTTTGATTCTAAAGACACCATAAATTGTTTCCACCTTATGTTTCCACGGACGACACAGTGTGTGTGAGTGTGAGACTTTGTGTGCGCAGTATTTAACAAACCAGACACTCGATCAGGCCTCCATTGCAAAGTTCTGGATGCAGGTTTGAGAACCAGGCCTCTCCCCTGTGGGTCCATTCAGCATCTCATTGTTTTCGGCTCCCTGCGGTGTTCTATAGCTGGTGGCCACATGCGCAAACTGTCCTAAACGGCTTTACAGTCGACACGTCACATTTAAGGGGAAACTTTGAGCAGCAGAACAAAAGTGTTCCACTGGAACTGTCTTCAACCTGATTGCGAAATGCATCTCGGGCGTTCACCAGTGGGACGGCGAAGCAAACGCACGGTGGTAAATGGTGGTGTGGCACGCATTTGTTTTGGTGAAGGCTAACACAGCCTGGTCTTTGCACCAAAAAAATGCAGTGCAAAACATCTGTATCTCGCTGGTTTTTGTCAAATCAGCTCAGTTACGTGGTGAACAGACAAAATAAAGGACATGTTCACCTGGCAGATCATCAGCGTACGAGACGATTCTTAATCCTCGCCAGCCGCATTCAACCAGTCATTCACAGAGAACTGATCCCTGCGCTTGTGCCTCCAGGCTGTGTGGGTACTACTCGCCCAGCGAACCGCTGGCCTTCCTGTCTTCGGGCAACGTCATGCTGGTGACCATGGCAACAAATGAAAAGAAGAACTACCCCGGTTTTAGAGCGCAGATCTCCCAAGTCCCACGAAGCAGTAAAGGTAGGAAGCGGCGCTCGCGTCGGCATCATGAATCCCCTTTCCCCCCATTTGGGTCCACTTAGTTACCATAAACATGCAATTATTACTCCAATTTTGAGCAGATACGACATGCGGCGGCAAGCTGACGGGGGTCAAAGGCAGCTTCACTTCCCCCAACTTCCCAAACTACTACCCGCCTCGGACCTTGTGTCAGTGGTCGATCGAGGTGAGACGACGTTACTGATCCGCGCCGCCCTCTCACCCTCTCGCGAGTTTTGACTTTGACGGTGTTGACTTTTTTTTCTACTCGCCGTCTGTCGATCGCCAAGGTCCCCGCCGGCAAGGTGGTGAAGGTGACGTTCAAGAAGTTCCTCCTGTCCGAGCCCGGGCAGGAAAACAGCAAGGACTGCAGGAAGGACTACGTGGAGATCAACGGGAAGAAGTGAGTGCCCGCCCACCCGCCCGCGCATGCACGAAAAGTGAAGCTTCGGTGCGGCGCCGCGGATGTCTAACCGCCGGCGTGTCCTTCTCTGCAGGACATGCGGAGAAAAGCCAGACGGCACGGTGACGGAGACCAGCAAGACCAACAAAATGGACGTGGTGTTCTACTCCGACAGCTCGTACGTGGACCGGGGTTTCGACGCCGCGTTTGAGGCCATAGACGACAAAGACCGTAAGTACACCTGACAATTGTATCTCATTTTTCTTTTTAGATATACAGTTTATATACGGGCCTTTATGACCACCGCGTGTCACCATAGAATATAATACAGCAGCACTGCGATAAATTCTCCCTTCAGAAAGAGTCGAATTTTGATTGAATCTGTGTGAGAGAGGTGTTGACATATTTGAATGATTGTCATTGGGACTGCAGTGTGTGATGCTGTTGAATTGCACTGGGTTACACTGAGAGGCGTCCCTAATATTTCGGGCACCCTAACGCATATAAGTGGGATGACCAGAATAATAGGGACGCCCAGTACGGTTCAACAGCATAAAAACTCCTCTTGAAGCGAGACTCTGTTGCAGTACGTTCCGCGGTAAACATGCAGTGGTCATGGTGCCATGCTTGGTTGGTGTATACGTGTGTTTATATATGAGATGTCATCCGCAGCGTGTCCCAAGCAGTTCCTGTGCAGAAACCAGCGCTGCATCCGGTCGGGGCTCCGGTGTGACGGCTGGAATGACTGCGGCGACATGAGCGACGAGATCAACTGCAGTACGTTTCCTCGGCTCTGGCGAAAGTTCTGTCATTTTGTCTCCACACACGCACGCGCGCACACACACAGCGAGCTGGAAGCCCCTGATCATGCCCCGCTCTTGTTTGCTTCCTCCTCCAGACTGCAACGCCTCGGTGATAAAGTGTAGGAACGGCTTGTGTAAACCCATGTTCTGGAAGTGCGACGGCGTGGACGACTGCGGGGACGGCACCGACGAGCGGGACTGCGGTATGAGCCCGTTGGCGCGCGACCGTGCGTTTTTGCGTCAGAGGCGCTTTCACGTGTGACACGCGCGCCCCTTTTTTGGCTTCACAGGTGGGTGTCTGTCCGGGCAGCTGACGTGCAAGAACAAAAAATGCGTGTCCGAGAAGGCGCGCTGCGACGGCAGGAACGACTGCAGCGACGGGTCCGACGAGGCCGACTGCGGGAGAGGTGAGAGACGCCGGAATTGTACGCCGAAATATGTTTTTTAGTCCTTCGCGCGTCATTTCATCATCAGTGTTTGAAGAAATTGAGCCGCCTTAAAGGAATTGGTTTTTTTGGGGGGTTCCATGAGGTCGAGTGAACACTGCACAGAAACCGTTGCTCCGTCCGCTGGATTTGGAAACCAGAAAGTGTGTGTGTAAACAGGTGAAGCGTAACAGGGCAGGGCAGCGATGTCTTAAACGTGTGCGGTTTCCTCGCGGTTTCAACCGTTTGCCCGCGCGTTAAGAGCTGGTTTCGACAGGCGCGACGGGGTCCGTTCCGGGGCGCCTCAGCTCGGATTTGCCGCCTGATGCCCCCCCCCTCTCTTGTGCCCGCAGGCTCCAGCGTGAGGTGCACTGACCTCACATACAAATGCAAGAACGGCCATTGCATCCATAAAGTGAACCCCGAATGCGACGGGACGCCGGACTGCGAGGACGGATCGGACGAGGAGAACTGCGGTGGGTTGCGCAAGGAGCCGCTGGAGGCGGATGGACGGTGGAGTCGGATCATAACCGCCTATTGCTCCATCCGCATTGTGACGAAGCTGTTGCGACAGGCCCCGGCGCGCCCCGGCTGATTGGCTGTTTGTTTGCGTTGCAGACTGCGGGAGGAACATGTTCAAGACGTCTCGCATCGTGGGCGGTCAGGACTCGGAGGCAGGGGAGTTCCCCTGGCAGGTCAGCCTCCACGTCAAGGGTTCTGGCCACGTGTGCGGCGCCTCCATCATCAGCCCCAGCTGGCTGGTCACCGCCGCCCACTGCGTGCAGGACGACGGCAGGACAAGGTGACGTCTAGCTTTCCCTGTTTGTTTGTATTCCTCTGCCAGA
>CAAKHG010042825.1:0-17143 GCA_901007715.1 Dactylopterus volitans | reverse complement strand
ATTAATTTTACATTTTTGTATCAACTTTGTGTCACAACACCATGGAAATATAAAGTTGTTACTCAAAAAGAAAAAAACAACCTTAAAAGAATTATTATATCATAATGGACAAGTATAGACTATATTAAAGAGCTAGACACAACTTACACCTCTGAAAAAGTGATTTCAAGTGGCATTTTTTACGGCGGCCAGCAGGGGGCAATACCAATGGTGACAACGCAGCTGCAGTGTTGTCATAGTAAATAATAAAACAAGCCGACAAAACACCTTATTTATCTTCAGTAAAATTGTTTGTGTGGTTCTTCGCGACATCATAAAATGGCCGTCTGGGACAAGCACAGCGCCTGAAAAGCCGGGTGATTCAAAACTAGCTAAAGTGAGAGGAGAGTGACACCCAAACAACTGTTGTGAGTCAGGTCAGAAGCTGGTTTGCAAATTCCATCAATGTACATTTGACTCGGCCCATAAAAAAAATATGTGCGATGACCATTTAACGTCCGATGCTTGATTGAAGAACAAGGAAAAAAAAAATACCCACGTTAGCAGCGTCGCGCCTCCTCAAAGCGACCATCACCGCCGCAAACGCGTTTTTGTAATTTCATTTTTACGAAGAACCTAAAAGCACTTTGTTGATAAAAGCCGAAATGGAATGTTTTGTTAACGGTCACGTATTTCAACCCCGAAGCACCCCGATTTAAAAAAAAAAACAAACAAAAAAAAAAAAACCGCGATGTTTTGTTGCGCCATTTGATTTATTTCTGTATCTTATGAGATAAGTCGCGTTGTCGGACAGAAATAACGGACACAGCCGCAACATCGGCTCCGGATCAGTGCTGCTGGTGCATTTGTGAGTGTTTGCTAACACGGTCGCCGCGGCGGCCCATGGCGGCTGACATGCTCGTGTTGTGTCCAAAAAAGAAAAAAAACAAAACAAACCAAAAAAAAAAAATCAATTCATGCTGCTTTAAGATTAGCGGCGTGCGAGTTTGAACCTTAGCCGGGGCGACAGCGCGGGCTCCTGCGTCGGCAGGTTCCCTCCACCGACCTCCGGCATCTCTGTCAGGTCGGTTTCTCCTCCAGCTCAGAGCTCGCTCCTTCCTTCCCGAGGCCAGACAGCGAAAACTAGGGCGAACCCTAAAAAAAAAAACAAAAAAAACGCTGCCAGCCTGACAGCGGGCGACTGCAGGATGGAAGACTTCACCTTGGTTTAGTTTACGCACAAAAGGGGGAGACCTGCTCCTCAGTGAGTTCAAGGAGGAGACGGAGGAGCTGAGAAGCGGCAGGTATTGATCACAACTGATGCTCCGGAATCGATTGGTGGGAGAGCGGAGAGGAGATCATGTGATCCCCTTTATGCATTGACAAGGAGGTAGAAAACCTGACTTCAGCGGCTCCCTTCGCAGGCGCCGCAGGAACGTCAACACAGACGCATCCCGGGCGACCCCGAGGTTTCATCTCAGGCTTTTGTCACTTGAATGTGATGAAGGCCTCTTCTGTTCGTCTTCCATCTTCGGCGCGTGTTCTTCCGTGCTGCTTTAGCCTGACTGATCAGGCTGAATCGTTTTATTATTTATTGTCTAAGAAGATTTGGAATTTCAGGGCTTATACATATTTAAGAGTGGGTTTTTTTTTAATTATTTTTTTGCTTGTCTGGTTTTTGCTTACGTTGCCGCAGTGAGGGCGTTTCAGCTGTTTGATTCCTCATCCAGGTAATTGAAAAAAAAAAAAATCAGATGGGTGCAAATTTGTGACTCGACGACGGCACAAAAGGTAGTTTGTTGTCGACGGTTACACTCTCCATCAGAAACGTTCACCGACTGTTTGGCCACGCGAGTCACAGCCGATTAAAAGTCTGAAGCAAGATTTTGCCCGACTTTGACAACGAATAAGATAAACTCGGCTATTTTGTTTGTCATAACTGTGTCAATGACAAATAATGTGACTCACGAGTGCCAATGAATGCCGCCTTACGCGCATTCAAGTGCCTTAAGAAGTTTTACCGGATGCGTCTTTATTTGTGCCGTCCGTCAATTAAAAAAATTAGTTAATTAGTCGCAGAATTTGCGACTAATTAGCTAATAAATTAAGTGCAGCTGTGTTCTCCGTCTTCCAGTGATTTTCTCTGGCAGCCGCGTTAATTGCGTGAAAAATGTAACGCAAATAACTAACGTGTTAATCATGAAGCACAAGTTTTTATATCCACGTAATCCAGGCGAGACTCAGGGGAGCCAAAGTGTTTCTTGTGAGTTTTCTTCGAAAGAAACGGGAGTATGAAGTTCTGTCCTGCATCGTAGCTGTAACGGAACCAAGAATAAAAAGAATCTGAATAGCCGAGTGTTGTGGCAATGAAATGGCACAACGCTATGGAGAAAGTTTGCACGTTAGGTTTGAGGAATTTCTCCAAAAGATGACAGAGCGCTGGCTCGGCCCCCACCGTCAGTGCTCACCTCGCCCGGCAGCCCATAAGAAACGTTATTTTGCCGAAGATGACACAGTGTTTGGTGAGCGAGGGAGCTCGGGGAGCCTCCTCCCACGCGCAGCTGCCGAGTCGAGCCGCCGGACAGCCGCAAGAAGTCGGCTCGCAGCTTTGAGATCCGATGGAACGATTTGTCATGTGCGGCCCTCAGGCGGCGACGTGGTGATCGGCTGACACTATTTCAGGTTGCGTTGACTAATATGACATTTTTCCTTTGGCCAGCCGAGTGTCTCCTTAGGCTTTTGGACAAGAGCAGATTAAACGGGAGGGGGGGGGGTGATGCTATTATCTGTATGCTCGCGTGTCACGCATGGTGCCGCCGGGTACGGTAAAGTTATGCTGGCAACATGTTGTGAAATCTGTGATTGGAGCAGAGCCACAGTGATAAAACGATAATTTTAAAATAAGTGGTCATTCCTTTTTAATCGCCTATCAATAATTTCAATCAATATTCAGGCAAAAATGTCCAATATTATTTGGTTCCAGCCTCTCGTTGTGGAAATAAGCTGTTTTTCTCAGTGACACTAATGAATATCTCGAGTTTTCGCACTATAAAACGAATCAAGCAAATTAGGGTTGAGGTTTAACCTTTTTTTTCAACATTTTATGGACTATAATGGACAATAAATCGAGAAAACAATCTCAAGAGTACCCGATAATAGTTGTCGCAGTGGCGGGGCGTCCGTGCCTCAGCGCATAAAACACACTGACACGCGAGAGGCAGTGTGTGGAATTTTATGAATACGAGCCGCTCTTGGCCAGACGCCCAGAGGATATGCATTGATTTTTTCTGATGAATCTATGCCATTATCGGGGAGCTCCGTGGGAAAAGAGTTGCAAAACCATTAAAAGTTTTAAAAAAAAAAATACCGTCATATCCAGAGGTGGGAACCCTGTTTCATAGGAAAGCTCAAAAGCTCTGCTAAGTTCTGTAAAAGCCTGTTCTCCGTTACTGATGTAGAACAGCCCAAGAACATCATCAAAAAAAGCTGTTGTGCTCTTAGCTGTTAAGAGTAAACAAAGGAGGCTCTTCTCTTAATGTGGGATCAGTGTAAATCTGAGCTCCAGCTGTAATGGGCTTGACCTTTTCACAGCGGGCGGCTCCATATTTATCCCTGACCTGTATATGTATTTTGCAGTTTGCCTTTGCTTTTTTCTCTAATGAAAGAAAACATCGATTCCAGCTGTTTTATCTGCACATAAACCAATAAACATTCGGTGCAACCTGCAGAAATGGAGAAACAGAATACCGGTCAATAGCGTTTCTTATTTCAGTTGTCAGCGCGTTGTGCCCGACCACGTTGCCGCGGCGTCACGGGGTGTCGCGCCGCCTCCGTCCCCCTGCAGCCTTGTTTCGCAGCCGCGCAAAGTGTCGCCGTCGAAGGCAGCCACAGCTATTTGAAACCTCAACCTGTAGCAGATCCCTGCGGCTGCAGGCCCAGCTCAGAGACCGGGAGGCCTTCGCATGTGTGAGTAAGAGTTCTCAATTACACTCTGTCTGGCAGCCTTCAGAAGGCTTCCATGGCGAGCGCTGCGTGGCGGCCCTTTGTATGAGCAACGCTATGTTGCTAACGATGTAATGGCAGTGTGCTGCCGCCGGCCACCGTGGCAGACGGTGGCGGTTTGGTTTACCGCCCTGCACCTAAACTCACTCCCGTGTTTTGTTTTGTGTGGCATCGCGGCAGATGATTTTATATAATGATATTTTTTTTATTTTTTTTTAATCATGGGAGATTTTTACAGATTAAAATGTTGTATTTTTTATTCATATGAAATGTTGTGGGGACATTTATCCTCACAGTTTAGGTCATCTCTTGACTTAACCTCAAGCACTTTCATCAGGTCAGTGTTTACATTTGTTGTTTCTAAACAAATCCCTATTAAGTTGATAGGTTTTTTTTTTTTTTTTGGTTTTTTTTATGAATTGGGTTCTATGAGGTGCTGATGGATAGTCGGTGTATTACTGGCAGGAGGTGAGGCTCTGCACGCGCTCAGTTTGGAAGAGCCCAGTGTGAGTGAATGGCTGTGGGCAGGGATTTGAGAAAAATGCAGTTTAGCTAGTTTAAAAAAGGCTCACCTAAAATAAAAAAATAAATAAATATATATATGTATATATCCGTTTAAGTAATCACTACATTTTGAATATTTTCACTGCTTTATGTCGATGTCAGACAGCGCGCCATTCAACTGTGCCTTGGCGTTGGAATGCAGGTGTGCTGCGGACGGTCCTAAACAATAGTATCATGTTCTTAACAGCACGTGCTGGAACGCAAACATGCTAAATCAAGTGCTGTGTCACGTTTGAATTAAAAAGTGTTGTCAAAAATATCAAAATATCAAAGTTCAAAGTGCTCTGAATGCCCACAGTCTTCTGAAGGTGCATCTTTCAAACATTCTCTCCAGGCAGGTATGAATAATTGTTCGTAGCTATGTAATAACGAACATGTGAACTCCCTCCTGAATCCCAGTGTGAGGGTTTCTGACAGTTAAACTAATTATCGATATTTGATCAGTGTACAAGGCTGGCTAACTGTCGCGGCAGCTCTTCAAAGGCAAATGAGATTCATTTGTGCTCATTTTTGACTGTTTACGTGTGATTGACAAGGATATTATCAGCCTTTGCGAACATCTCCAGGTGAAACACAGCTGACCGTCTGACTTGTCAAAGCAGTAAAGGCACGTGTCCAGTTACTTCCACGAATGACTTGCTTGATCCCATTTAGATTTTCCAATTTCAGGACCCCCGGAATGTTGCATGGTTCACCGCGGTTCACCAGTAAGTCTCCCCTGGACAACCGAGTGGAACCGAGTCGTTTTTTTTTGGATATTTTAGCGGTTCCGCTGTGGCGAGTGAAGAAGGCCAGTTTTGTCAGACCTGTTTTGGGTGGAGGGGTTTTTCCCCCGGTTCCTCCGCAACCTGACAAGCAAGAGCATCAGGACGCTGTCGCTGTGCGAACGCCGTCATGCTAAAGATAGAATTTCACTCAAAGCATCCCCGCGCTTGCCGCCTCACAAAGGCGTTAGCATGAGGAGAACCTTGCCACATTACGGTTCAGACCTTTCGTCGTTCCCATTTTTATTTCGGTCTGTTTTGATCTGAGTTTGATAGAGAGACTAACTGGGTTAAATAACAGCCAAAGGTATCGGGCTTTGAAGGCAAGATATTCATCTTATTTTCACTGGCAGTGTCTAAGAATATACATAGACAGCAGCCGGAGAACACACTTTTAAGTTCTGCCGGGGAAACAACTTACAGAAGATCCAGTGCAATTGTCAGATGTTTGCGTCCCGCTGTGACATCCTGGTTTGAGAGCAAAGATAAGTGGTTTCTTGCAAGAAGAAAAGTGATGAAACTGTGGGCCTTTCAAACAGCATTTTACATATTTAGCAGCTCACTGAATCATGCCACTAAAACTGTGTTGGGTTTTTTTTTTTTATTTTTTTTTTTTTGACTTTTGTGTGAAGCTGATCTCAGCTCGTCGTGGACGTCATATGGGCATCTGCTCCAGGCAAAGTACGCCCAAGTCCTCTCAGAATTCTGGAATCAGAAGAAACTGAGGTTTTGAGGAGGAGGCCTTAAAGAGACAGGAGCTAAAATGGCTCGCTTCACACAGAGCGGACTAATGGGCTGCACGAAGGCACGGGATAAAATACACAAAACGTTTTTGAACACTTGACTCAGAAATTTCATTTTAGCGGGGCCAAAGAAGAAAAAACACGGATCTGGAAATGATCGCAACAGCTCCCCTTTTTTAATAGATCCCAGAGTATCCGCAACCAAATTTAAAACTCTTTGACGTCTCTCCCAAAATTCGGCACTCTTGCCGCTCGGAGTTTATGCAATAACCCGGCGAAAGTGATGTAAGAGCGCACAGATGTTGCCAAGAGGCGCGCTGAGATTGCAAGACACCCTTTCTCACAGAGTCTGCCCGTGGACTGCGGAGCTGCTCCGGGTTTTTATCTCGGTGCTTCTTTTTTTAAAGTCAAATCGCACTTTTGACACACTTTGAGCGTCAATCACACGGACGCCGCGAACATCTCAGGTGTTTTTTTTTTTTCTCGGCTCCCCGGTGCTGCGGCGGGCGTGACGAGCAGGAATAAACACAAAAACGATGCAAAGGTTCCCAACAGGAACCAGAAGATTTGATCAGCGTCGCGTGTTTTCTAAATGTCAAAAGACGCCACCGATAGACTGAAACAACGCTGAGTAAACAATGTGGTTTCGGAGCCTGGAGAATAACACGCTGCAGTTTCAGCGCTGGCTTAGAGAGATTCGTCTCAGCATTTAGCATCAATAGCTACATGCATCAGATTTTAAATAGGTTTCGATCGACTGATACTTCCAATTCTCCCTTAAGCACTACACTAATTTTTAAAACCAGCCAACGCGCGGTGTGATGAATGATAAGCAGAGGGGTTTGAAATGGGGGTCAAGGGCGAGTTATGAATAGACGGTGGAAGCTGCGATGGAAGAAGGAGCGAGTGAATGGAAATCGGTCGATCATGTGGATCAAGAAAGTGGAGGCTGGCTCATCTTTCCCCAGTTTTGAGAGAGAAGTTGGAAGGCAATGAAGGAAGAAAAGTAGCGTGGTGTTTGGACTGTTATGTAAAGGGAGCTGAGCTGAGGTTGTTGTGGGTGGGAGGGATGTGACAACCACGAAAAAGGAAAGATAATATGTGAGGCTCAATCAGCCCGGGCAAAGAATTAAAATGTTTTCTTATAAGCAGTTTTAAGTTGCATTTACATTCAGCGCCTGACATACTGTTCAATGTACGTCCTTCCTCATTAAGCCTCTGAAAAGCTGATTGGTTGAGCACTTTAGATAATTGTAAACTAGCATGCTGAGAAGCTAATCATGCGCTTGTGTATTACGGATGTGTGTGACGGCGCGCATGCATATTATGAATGTAGCCCCAGCATGCATTGCTGCAGAGTGCTGTTATTGGCCGTGAACTCCACAGGCAGGAGTTAGGCATGGGTGAGTTAAATACCTTCATTTATACCAGCAGTTCCCTAATCTGAGTTAATTTTGAGGTCACAATACCACTGATAACATCTCAGGCGACCTCAGATTTTTATTTTTTTTTATTTTTTTTTGAAAAGCAGCACAGTCACACCATGAAGCCTGGCGTTAAATTTCCAGCCTCCAATCAGGCGCCGCTCCACTGCCCATAGCCAAACATGAGACAAGCTAACCTTCTCATAAGCTGCTGATAAAACATTCGGGGATTCGTTGCCGCCCATCGGCGCTTCGCCGGCGCTCGAGAGAGACAAATGAAATCAAATTCCATGCATTTGCCAACCTAAAGGTACATTTAAGGCATTAACGTGGCCTCGAAGCGCGCGCCCGCGCCAGAACGTTCCATCCACCGTCTGTCCATGTCTGATATCTGTGTGGTTCTGCGTCCTTCCCGTCGTATCTGTGTCCAAACGTGTGAACATATCTTAACGTGCATCCATGTCGCTGGTCTCTTGCCCCCTCCCACCCGACCCCCCCCTTCACCCCATCACGACGTGGCTCATTGAAACTGCATTGTCTTTCCAGGTGGCGAGCGTAACTGTGGAGTACATGAGTTGATCTGCGTCAGAAAAGGTAGGGCAGATCAGAGCTCGGGAAGGTGGGCTTTTTGACCCCAAACCGCACCCCCCGCCCCCACTGCCCCCACTCCACCTTCCTCATCAGCATTCATCACCGTCACCTCTGAAACGGTCCCCGTTTCTCCTGTTGTATGTGTGATGTTCTGTCCTCGCTGTGGCTGTGCTGTGTGTTTCAGTCCTGTTCCGTCACCGCTTGATTTCAGTGTTTTGTTGTTATTGTTTTGTTGTTGTTGTTGTTTTTTATATTTACATCAACTTGTCAGTCCATTTGGGTCAGCTTTTTCTCAGACAACACAGGTCAGGTAAAAGAAAGGAACTTTTAGCCATAACAGTTTTTGCAACAATGTCATCGAGGTGGAGGCGGTTTTAGATTCTTAATATATAGAAATAGTATTATTAATAGCAATTAGTAATAGTACATATTTAAATGCAATTGAGAGCAGTAAGGCTCTGGTAAACCTTTAAATTAATTTGACGGCTTCACGGGTACTTGTTATGGAGGGGCATAGAGATGCCATTAGTGTGACTAAAGTGTGACTTTTTCAGTTTTAAAATACATTACGGCACGAATTAACAGCAACATTAACACTTTTATTCCATATTTCACTTTTTCCTGTCTTGATATTGTTGAAAATAGGCACTCCATGAATATAAAATATCTTACTGTATAATGAATTAGATCTGTCTCAAACAGAAAGCTACCTCTCTATCTTTATATCACTGTGCTGTAATTTTTCCTGTTAAGGCACCGAATACGTTTCTATTGATATCCCAATTCTAAAAAAATGATGGTGTAATTTGTGCATCATCACATAACCATTTGATATCGGATTATTGAGTAATTTTGTGGATTTTTATTTCAAATACAAGAGAATGTTGATTTTAATTAAGAAGACACCGGTGGGGGAAGCACGTTTGACTGTATGAGTTTCCAGTAATGATATGCAGCATTTACATACACCGATCAGCCAAAACATTATGACCCCCTGTCTAATATTGTGTTGGTCCCCTTTTTGCTGCCAAAACAGTCCTGAACCTTTGAGGCCTGGACTCCACTAGATCTCTGAAGGTGTGCTGTGGTATGTGGCACCAACATGTAAGCGGAAGATCCTTTTTATAAGTCCTGTAAGGTGCAAGGTGGGGCCTCCGTGGATCAGACTTGTTTGTCCAGAACATCCCACAGATGCTCGACTGTATTGAGATCTGGGGAATTTGGGTGCCGAGTCAACACCTTGAACCGTTGTGTTTCTTAAACCATTCCTGAACCATCTCTGCTTTGGGGCGGAGAGCATTACCCTGCTTAAAGAGGCCACTGCCATCAGGGAATACCCTTTGCATGCAGCAATGCTTAGCTAGGTGCTACGTGTCAAAGCAACATCCACGTGAATGGCAGGACCCAAGATTTCCCGGCAGAACATCGCCCAAAGCATCCTGGTGCCATGTGTTCTCCAGGTAAGCGATAGACACGCACATGCCCATCCACGGGATGTGGAAGAAAACGTGATTCATCTAACCAGGCCACCTTCTTCCACTGCTCCGTGGTCCGGTTCTGAATCCCTCGTGTCCATTGTTGGCGCTCCGAGCAGTGTGCAGGGGTCAGCGTGGGCGCCCTGACTGGTCTGCAGCTACGCCGCCTCATACGCAACAAACTGCCATGAGTGTGTATTCTGACACCTTTTTCAGTTATTCGAGCTCCAGTAGCAGGTCCGTTGGATCGGACCACACGGGCCAGCCTTCACTCCCCACATGCATCGGTGAGCCTTGGCCGCCCATGAGCATGTTGCCGGTCCACCGCTTTTCCTTTGTTGGATCACTTCTGACAGGCCCTGACCACTGCAGACCGGGAACGCCCCACAAGAGCTGCAGTTCTGCAGATGTTCTGATGTTCTGTCGTCTGGCCATCACAGTTTGGCCCTTGTCAAAGTGGCTGAAAATCCTCACACTTGCCCAGTTCTCCCTCCTCTAATGCATCCACTTTGAGCACAAAATGTTCATTTTGCTGCCTGATATATCCCACCCACTGACAGGTGCCATGGTAACCAGACAATCAGTGTTACACCTGTCAGCTCTCATAATGTTATGGCTGATGGATGTATATCGTTAATACACACACTACTTATTGCCATGTTTGTTTGTGACCGCCGATATTGGAAGTCATGTTTTGTGAAACGGCTTCTGACAGATCAGAATTCCTCAGAGCAAAATTAATTAGCACACTTAAAGGCCTCGCCTTGCAGTGGCAATATTCATACTCCGATATGAAAATCCTAAAAAGAGTTTATTTATCTCAGTGTTTGCTCTCTGCTTGTGTAAGCGTGTGTGTGCGTGTGTGTGTTACAAATTTGGCTGTCACCTTTTTTTTTTTGTTGTTTGATGGCATTAGACTATTGGTGGAGATTGATTGCACTGGTGTGTGTGTGTCTGTGTGTGCATGTGTGTGTGCGTGTGTGTGTGTGTGTGTAATCACTGTAGTAGGCATTGTGCTCCACAGCCCTGCGTGAACGTGTGTGGGAGTGTGTATGGGAGTGCTGGTGAGAGTGCTTATGGACTGCCTGTGGAGTGTGTGGGTGTCTTGGTGATTATGAGATGGGTTTTGTGCTTTTTGACATTCACGTGGCAACTGTTTCCATGCGGACAGAACGCAACAGAGAATGCGCCGCAGAGATGTGCCGGAATTATTCATACCAAGGGCACTTGTCGACAGTGACAGGAAAATAAAAAATAAAAAAAATAAAAAAAAACACTTTAAAATACAAAACTTTAGCCAAAAGGACTTTTCCATGCGTTTTCTACCGTGCCTCCATTCGCTACATAGAACCCGAGTCAGGTTGCCGTGGCAACAAGGTCAGCTGAGCAGATCGCCTTTTCCCCCGGCAACATCCTCTTTGTCCCCCTGCGGTGCTCCGAGTGTTTTTTTTCTGGCAGACGACGACGTCAAAGCGCGTCGATCCATCCCGGACTGAACTGATCGCCACGATTAAACCACCAGCGCGCTCTTCAGGTGTGTGATGATCGGAAGCGGCCGTCATTTCAGACAAAAGCGACGGCTGTCTCATCCGTACAAGGTCACACAGGTCAAACCGAAGATGAGGGCTTTATTATTCTAGTTTCTTAAAGGCCACGCTGCTCCTCCTGCAGAGTCAGCTGAAGGGGACATTGTTGTGTGCTGCTTAGGAAACCTCTCTGTGACTTTCCCTCCTTTCATTTGTTAACAACAGAAAGGTCGTCGTGTCCTTGAATTGCGGTCAGAGCGTTACAGTGGAGCGCAAACTGGAGGGAAGGAAAGGAGGAGGGGGAGTGGGGTGATAAATCAGACACACCTGTGAGCCAGAGAGGAGGGAAGAGTTAGCAAAGGCGGCATGGAGGAGGACAGACAGAGGAGGAATTAACTTTGGGCACATCTTGACTGCACAAAACAAACAAAAAAACAAAAACAAAACAAAACAAAGAGAGAGAGGTTGTCTAAGAAACTGCTGGATTAATTAAAGTGAGCTGGACGACTTGCTGGAAAATGAGCTGATCCCGGAGCTGCTGGTGGTGTTCAAACGCCGCCGCGGTTTTCTTAGCCCTTGCCAAGTGTGGACAGGCTTGTTCCTCTGAGGTTCTCCAGGCTCCCTCTGCTCCTCCGCCAGCCTTCGCCACCTCTCCATGAACATTTGAGGACCCCCCCTCAGAACCTCAGACCCTCGCTGACCCATCTGACAGACCATTAAACCAACCCCCCCGCCCCCGACCGTTTGTCCCCGTCTGCACACACTCGTCTCACACTCGAGCGGGAAAACTGACTTATTATTTAACTTATTGGATTAATGGATGTTGAATTTTCTCTCAGTGCTCCGTACTTGCATGGATGGACATGTAATGAACAAGAGACTTTTGTGTTGCATATTTGACCACCAGCGATTTAATTTCATTATTTCTTGGTTCGATGTTTGAACACTGCGACACACTGAAGCCGCACTGACGGTCGGATCCTCGGCCGCCTGGCCTGCGAGTCAACCCGGATGAATTGAGCTGGTGTTTGCTTGGACAGCTCAAACGACGAAGGTTAAAGATGCTGGTTCTCGCCCAACTTTGACCTTAGATAGATTCAGTTGTATATTTTATAACTACGGCTTACAGACCCGGACATAGAGCCGTGTACTGTAGCTCGCTGTCTCCTGAATGAACTCTGCCCTGGATTAAATTCCTGAGCTTTGGTGGGCATCAGTGACACAGTCAGGTTCTCCCTCCCAACAAAAATATTTCAGCGTTTGCCTTTGACGAGATGGAGATGAATTAGAGAATTAAAAAGCTTCCCATCGACGACACGCAGATGAGCGGGTCTCATTTGCTTACTTGCATCACTGAGTGTTTCATAAAAGGCAGCAAGCGGTTTGATTTTCATGGTTCATTTTTTTTTTTACCAGTTCGTATCTGCCTTCAGTTTTGTGCAATTGTCCCAGGACGCGGGGAGCCTGTAAAGCCCCATTTTGACATGATTCTTGCCGTTTAGTTTTCCTCTGAACCGCAAACTCATTAAGAAAGTAAAGTAAGTGGCTCTTCCAAAGGGTCCCGCTCCCGCTGCTGCATTGTTGGACCCTGCGTGCTTCTTGTGTAACGGCTGTTGTTTAATCTTCCTGTGAGTCACCACTCAGTCCTCCACGCACTGTCAAAGGGCTGCTCTCGCCGCTGTAATGGAATACAGTAGATCCTGGTTAAACAAGCGTTATTAGCTAAAGTTGCACTAATATGCCGTGTGTGTGTGTGGGTGTGTTTGCGTTCGGGTCCGCTCGACTCGCAATTACACGGCGTACAACCGTTTTTTTTGTTTGTTTTTTTTTTGTCAAAAGACGCACTCGCAGGTTGTCGATAGACGTTCCCCGGCTTAGTTGCGAGAAAACAGCAGCCGATCCGTGTTTAATTAAACCAAACAGAAGGATGAGGGACGACGCCGGGCGCTCGTTCCCGCGGCGCCCACGCTCTTACCGCCGCGCAAACGCTAATATCTGGCCGGCAACGTGTCCTCATGCCCGAGCATAAGGACGCAAAGGAGGAAGCGTGAAGGCAAGAGTTCTGTAAAGTTACGGCAGAACTAAAGAGCGAAAAGTGCCCGTGGATTGAATATTCATCCCCTTGTTTGAGCCGGCCGGGGAGTAGAGAGCAGGATCCCGCTCCATCTGCGCTGTGAATAATTCAGTCGCCAGTGAGAAAGCGGCGCGGCGCGAGCAGACAGGCATTCCTCCGGGATGACGCCTCCTGATTCCCACCTCACCACGTGACCAAACAGTGTGGGCCATACTGACGGCGATCCGGGCTCGTTATAGCCTCCTAACGTTTAGCAGCGAGAGCTGTTTCATTATTCATGAAATAAAATATTGGTTTATTTATCTTTTTTTTTTTTTTTTGCAGAAGCACACCATTGCAAGGCAAACATAAGGTGGGGATGATAGCCCAGCCGGGTTATGTAACATCCTCCTGCTCGCGCTCTCGCTGCGTCTGGCTCCTAATAAGAGCTCTCAAACCGATCCAAAGCAAATACAGGAGGCCAAGTGGAGCGCAAACTGTCGTCAGGAGCTTGCGATGTCCCTTTAAATGACGACAAAAAAAGCGCGTCATCGCCGCCGCTTGGACATTCAGGAGTCATCTGCGGGCACCTTGGTGCCAAATCGGCTCATTATCCCCCACCCGCACCACGGCAGCCATTTATTGTAATTGAAGTAATGGGCTTTACATAAACTGCAGTGACGGTTACATAGCGCTTAATTTATCAGAGTAAATGAGCTCGGCAGTAATTAAGGTGAAAAATGCATTCATTTACCCCTCCACAGCAATTTTTTTTTAATATATTCCACCTGCACCATTTCATCTATTTTGTCACTTTTTACTTTTATTGTTACTTTTTAGTACCACTGATAACTAATAATGCAAATGTTTGAAGCAGTTGAAGTTTAGACCACCGCTCGGTCATCATTAAAATCAGCGCTTTCTGGGGAGCAAACATGTTTTCAGTCGTGTATAAGTAGAAAAATATGCAGACATCCACTGATATGTAGTGGCATCAGAGTTAAACTTGTAATGGGGATGTTTTTTTTGGGTTTTTTTTTCAATACTGGTATGCATTAGTATGCACAAGTGTTCATACATAAAATCCCTGCGTTTATAAATGTTAATATAAGCCTCCTCTCCGAGCCTTTACCATTGCACCTCGGTGTTCAGCTGCTTTGACAGCTTCCACTCTGTATTATTTTAATTATAGAGAACAAACTTTAATAACAGCCATCCCGCATGCCTGTTACACTCCACAAAATAAAATGCCTCGTATCCTCTTTTATCGTGTAACGTGAGTGCAGGTCCGTCAGTTGTGGAGGAAGCTTAATCTATTAAGCGTCAGAGCTTAATTATTGTCGACTGTGTCTCTAAATGTTTAACGATAAATCTCCTGACAGCTTGAAGCAGGATTCCATCTTTTTGCAACAGTGCTTCACACACACACACACACACACACGCACGCACACATGCTGGAAAAAAAAAAAAAAACCTGTCGTCCGCCGTGCCTCAACGTCATCCGTGTGCGACATTTATCCTTGGAAATTCTGGGAAAACTAAAATAGACATTTCTGTCTGATTTCCATTTTATCGTACAGAGCATTTTTTTTTTTTTTTTAAATGTGTAACATTTTGTGAACAATCATGCTGTCGAATTCTGTCATGGTGTGTCAGATTGATCTTGGCAGCGTTTGGCGGCGCAAAAAATGTCTTAATTTACCACAGACAGACTTACAAACATTTGTAGAAATCACACGTGCGCAGATAGTTAGCGGTTACTCTGTTGAACCTCAGCTAAAATGAACGTAATTGCAAAATACAGCAATAATCAGTAATCTGTTTTAACATTTTTTTGAAGAA
The DNA here is from genome assembly GCA_901007715.1 of Dactylopterus volitans. Classification (NCBI taxonomy): domain Eukaryota; kingdom Metazoa; phylum Chordata; class Actinopteri; order Syngnathiformes; family Dactylopteridae; genus Dactylopterus; species Dactylopterus volitans. Next base: position 2,180 of record CAAKHG010042825.1, on the reverse strand, counting down.
AAACTTCTCAGCATGCAGCTTCTTAAAACTGGATATTTTTTTGGTTTCTCTACTCCTCCATGACAGTAAACTGGATATATATTTGCCTGTGAACAAAACAAGATATTTAAGAATGCGTTTTGTGCTTTATTAATCAGTGGTTAACATTTACCACAATTTTCCAACATCTCATATAAACACATTACAGCTTCACCTGATCAGAATTCAGTCTTTCATTCCGGTTTCACAACTAACTTTATTTCAAATAGTCTGCGGATGTCTGGCAGTCAGTGTTCCATTTAATGAGATCCCACTCTTTGTGTCTGGAGTCTGGAGTGATGCTGCACCTGAACCTGTTGCTATGGTAACCAACAGGTTGTCTCTCTATACCGCCGCTCTGTCATCCACTTGTTTTGCATCCCTCCCGGCGCTCTCACTCTCACGTGTCTTTATCTGATGTTTGCTGAAAGTGTGTTAGAGGTGTTTTTTTTTTAAGTCTACACGTCACCTTGAGGAAACAAGAGTAAACTGAACTCGCGCAGGGCACCTTTCTGAGGCGTGAACGAGGGCCAGGCTGAAAGTCACAGCGACCTTGACCCTTGACCTCTGACTACCCAAAACCAAATCAGTTTCTGCTTGAGCCAGAGTTGATATTTATGCCAAATTCGAGGACTTCCAAAGTTTTCTCGAGATACCGTGTTCACAAGCCAGTCAGGTTTGAGATCACAATGACCTTGACCTTTGACCTCTGTCCAAATTCTTTGGACCGATAATGCCTCAGGCCTCACTACCTTTACCCACTATGAAATAAGTTTTGTTTTTGGGGGTTTTTCGGCACCGCTGCACTTTCATTGTCATGAGAGCTCACTCTGCTAGCTTTTTTCAAGTCATAGTCGGAGCATTTAGAGTGCAGAGTAGTCGGGTATTTTAGGAGATGTGCTTGTTTGTTGCTTTTGATGAGAGTTAGATGAGAAGAATGACACCACTCTCATATTGGTCTGTTTAATATAATGCCAAAACCTGCAGCTAGCTAGCTAGCTTAGCTTTGCACCAAGACCAGAAAATAGCTTGTTTAGCTCTTTCCAATGGTAACAAAATCTACCAATTAGCACTAATAAATTTATAAAAAGAAGAGCAGACATGATAAGTTGCATTAACCCTCTCATCTGACTCTCCACTCTAATAAGCATATTTCTCAAAATGGCCCCTTTCTCTGACTGTAGAAACACAAGCAGTGAAAGCCAGAGGACTCATTAGTGATGTGTTCTAATTAATTCAACCCATTATCAGCAAATTGAGTCTGCAGTCATGTCGTCTAGACGTTGTTTATTCACCGAAATTAAAGCATAGTCCTTTTGACAATAATGTCATGACGACTGCAACAACAGCACCTTTAATTGTGACTTCTGTCGCTCAGTCTCTCCAGAGGTGCTGGGGTTTCTGACGGCCATCGCACTCTTCATCATCCTCATGACCTTCCTCTTCTGGTACCTGAACAACAAGTTGACGTTAGAAAGCGCAGGGAGCCTTCAGTGCCTTGATGACTTCAGGAAAAACACCGAGCTGCAAGGTGAGTGCTTTTATGCACTTATGCCATCATCTTTTTTTTAAATTCTTTTGTAGGATAAAGTTGCCTTCAATCCAACAGACATTTTGCAGCCATTGTTTTTACGTTACACAGAAATTGGGCATTAAAAAAGCACTTATCCTGCCGTTCACTGATTGTAGCCCGACTTTTTGAATATATCATTAACAATAAATATGACAACCGCGGCCTGGTGGATTCTGCCACATGTCCGGCTGCGGTCTTTGACATGAACATGCGCGAGCATATCAGATACCGTCCGCATTTATCTTTCCACTGAGATAAAACCAAAAGCAGTTTAGCTGATGACAGTCAGATCGCTCCTTTGACGGAACTGGAAAAACTACTTCCACAACTTTATGAGGACGTTAAACAGTGGGTGGAAGCTTCTGCCAGCGCACTCATACCTGGACTTGCACCGGACTGGCTCTCCGTGCTTCATCAGGCCACTTCCACCACCGCCAGGCTGCAGCAACAGCGGACTCCTCCCTCATGACACTGGCCTTTCTCAGCACACGAGGGGATTACTGTTGCTGACAGGTGTAGGGCTGTTTGTTTGCCGCGTGTCCACAGGGCTTCAGAGGTTTAAAGGGTTGGTGGCCCCGGGGAGCCACAC
>CAAKHG010042824.1:0-48353 GCA_901007715.1 Dactylopterus volitans | reverse complement strand
ATAGATAGATAGATAGATAGATAGATAGATAGATAGATAGATAGATAGATAGATAGATAGATAGATAGATAGATAGATAGATAGATAGATAGATAGATAGATAGATAGATAGATAGATAGATAGATAGATAGATGGATTTCCTTTGCACTGACTGAGCGTGGGATTCCCGTCATCCGCTCATTCGCGGGTCGCTCCGCACGCTCCTGTCACAGAAGCACGAGGAGCGACAGTCAGATGGCTGCGAGGGCTGTCACCAGGTCCGAGAGGGTCCGGGCTCTCCCACCTGCAGGGGGGGGATGACATTTGCTGATGGCAAATTATCGACAGGGCTCATCGATCACTGTCAATCTCCCATTCTAACAAACGACTCCGGGGCAAATGCACCGCGCTGTGATGTAAGGAAGCATTCAGGATGTTTTTGTTTGAGCGCGCAGCCAGACGGCGAGGACATATGAGCTCCAGCCTTCAGGCGGCGAGATGTCGTCCCTGTGCTCAGGCAGCCAGGGGGCGAAGGGTGTGGCGTGCAGAATGTCCTAAAATGTGACACAGTGTTACATAAGAGTCATACCCTAACTGTAGTCGTGCCGCTGTGGAGTTTGATAACTGCTGCCAGAAATGCGGCGCGCTGATACATGCTGTGCGTGACACGCCCATCTGCAAGACAATGACAAACAATGTTTTTCTGCTTAAACAGCCACTGGCAATTTTCCAGTACACCCAGTGGCCCACAGGTCGTCCCTCCGAGTGAAGGCCGGGACCTCAGATGACACAGCCGCCCTCTGAAACCGTGCGCTGGCCTGGCCGAGGTGCCCCCGCGCCAGTTTATGCAATTCCAGGTCAGATCCCAAATATTTCACGGTTTGTATTGACCGTTTCATTCTGTGCTGCCCGGATGAGAGCTAATAGCCACTATTTGCTCGTAACATAAACATGCTGTATTATATAGATCAAATATGGGGCTCTTACATAAAGACGGACTCGCTTGTGTGTTGCAATTTTTAATAGTGTCCGAAATGTATAAATGATCGTCTGAAATTAAACCAACAATAGATATTACAAGGTTGTTATTTGATTTAGGTTTGTTTGTTTTTGTTTTTTTTAATTCTTTTTATCTTTTCTTCTACTCCAGGCCTTTGTCCCCATGGCAGGTTTGTGATTGTAGATGAGGAGATCATGACTGAATTTAAGTGTCCAGACGTTACTGCAAATCTGCTCTGAAGCTGGTTTACAATTCAACCAGGTTAAGTCATTAACTACGGAAATGGTAAATTTCTCCATACTGGGACTAATAAAGTTATATCCTTATCTTATCTTATCTTATCTTATCTTATCTTATCTTATCTTATCTTATCTTATCTTATCTTATCTTATCTTATCTTGTCTTATCTTGTCTTATCTTATCTTGAACTTGGACTACAGCACACGCGACAACTGAAGAATGAGGATCGGGGTCATTATCGGTTTCGTTGTTTGTTTGTTTGTTTGTTTTGTTGTTTTCATTTTTTTCCATATCTTTTTTAAAGTTTTTATTTGAAAAAACAAGAATCATCATCAGCCTGATCGGCCGAACCTGCGCGCGCACAAACGAGGAAGCTCCGTTGTTTTTTTTTTCTCCACGAGACAATGCAGTTGTCAGGCTTGATTTATGTTAATTCAAACAACCATCTCAAGCATCTCCTGTTGTTTCCCACGGGTAACAAGCGATCCGATCCAATGAGAACATCAGCCTGTCCTCTTTACAAACACTTGCTGACACGTGAGTGCAACCGTGGAGCTCTCGAGATATTTAGCTATACGTTGCCCAAGGGGCTTTCCTGAGGCTCCGCGACCGTTAAGAGCTCATCAGCCTGGCGGAAGAACCTTTTCTCTGTCTCTGTGTTGATGGCGTGCAGGGCTCTGTGGCGCCCTCCAGAGGGGGGCAGGGAAGAACATGACGAGAAAACATCAACGCCACGCCTGAAGCCGAACATCTTCATGGCTGTAGACTTTGTTGCTGCTGTTGCACCCGACTGATTGCACACCGTTTGTGCACCGCAAACTTTGAATAAAGTGATTTAAAAAAAAAAAAAAAGCCCAACATCTTTGGTTACAAGCCGGCTGTCTGCATGTTTGTAGCCCATATGGGGATCCTCATTCATATGCGAGGCATCTCTCCCCCAGCATGGTTGCCGCTGAGTATATAGAGTATATAAATAACCCCTCATTAATCTTCATAGTGCTTTCAGGAAATCAATCAAACAGGCGTTTTTTACTAATATGTGTTTAAATGTCTTGTAGCTGATGTCCTCACCAAAGTGCTTTTGGCCCATAACAAGCTTTTAGTGTTTTTAATTACTAGAAGAAAATAACTTCTTACCTTTTTTTTTTTTTTTAAAATAGAAGTTGCCGTGTTGTTAACACTCCATTGTGCCACTGTAATTAACAATATATTCACCATCACTGACAATAACACAGTGAGCGGATTATTGATCACAGTCTATGATAACATTTCCAGGCATAATAAGCCAGGGATGCAAATAGAATAAGAGATGAGTGAGGTCAGAAAAATCCATTAATGAACTAAGAAATGACGCATTCTTAGAAATAGAAATATTAAAAAAAAAAAAAAGATTCAAAGTATTAAAAAAAAAAATCAAACGAAACAGAAAACAAAATTACAAAATGCCTGCAAAAAGAATAATCTACTTCATGGATACTTATGTGAGACAGAGAACTAAATTGGCAGAAAATAGATATGAAAAAATATAAGGACAAGCCAAAAAAAAAAGAACATAAGAAAATATTACTGATTTTAAAACAGCTACAGGAGGACATTACTACAAAAATGAGAAAACTGAAAATATCGTTTGATAGAAATAAATTATAATTAAACTTGAGCAAAACATAAAAAATAATGTGATTTGGTAACTGTAGAACAAATACACAAGTTGAGACAGAGACAGGGGGAGTTTAAACTAACAGTTTATGAACATAAATTCCTGAGAGTAACAACGGATGGTAAAAAATTAACTGAAAGTCACATATTAAACATGCATATAATTAAAATGCCAAGAAACATTTCAGCATTGTACAAAGTGAAGCGTGTTCTTGAAGAATACCTGCAAGCGCTCACTGCATTTATTGTCTGTTTGATTTTGTGGAATATCAAACAGTGGAAATAAATTACTAAAAACAGAACAACAGAACAGGGAAACATTCAACTCAACTTGAAAACTGGCACTGCTCGCTCCACCAGGAAAAGCTGAATGTGCATCACTTTGAATGTGATGCTGAGGCAATGTCCAAATATACAGTTTAAAATATAGATAAAGTATACAGAGAGGATTTTTACATGATACACATGTGAAAAGCGGGTTTGAAAGGGGTTAAACAGAATATTAACTGCTTATGCAGCGTATCCGAGGCCTGCGGGCGCAGTGAAGTGGTGCAAGCGGTGTTCTAACGAGGTGAACATACTGAAAATATAGCAAACACTTAAAGGTATATATCAACGACCCTACTTACAAAAAGAAAAAGGGGGTCAAGAGGGAAAGCAGACAAACTTTCCCTTTAAAGTCAGCCACAGTGGATATTGCACCAATTTCAACTTTTTTGGAAAGAACACTTTTGAAATCTCCTAAACGGAGGGTCAGATTGCCACCAAACCTGCCGTGCGTCATTCTTGTACCAAGCAAATCATAAAACCGCAAAATGCTTGTCCTGTGTCTTATCTAGTTCTCGAAATTCGAAGGGGTTGAACACAGCGCTCACGGTGTCCCCCAGTCGCTTTGGCGCATCTCTTGAATCCTCCCTGCAAATCTGCGAAACGGTCGGCCGCGTTCCTCAGAGCAATTCGTACAAACAGCAAAGACGCCGTGGGTCACCCGCAGAAGCCGGCCTCTCGCTCAAAATCCTTCGCTCACCTCTCAAAAGACAACATCTTCGCCGACGAACATGTCAGTCCTTGTGCCATTCTGTGCGGGTAAGACGGCCAAATCGCTGAGTCATGCTGTCGGTACATCAGTGCAAGCTGGAGGGGTGTCCTGATGTAAACTCTGGCTGAAGCGTGGACGACAGTTATTGGTAAACTGTAAATTCCACCTCAGTGGACGTGGGAGATCGATCACAGGAGGCTGGACAAGATTCACATTTGGGCTTTTACTGTTTGTACTGTAGTTTGCTGACAGGCCACGTCGCTGCGATACAGAAGGGAAAAGACAGCACTGCATAGCGCGGAGAAAAAAAACAAAAAAAACGTGGAAATGTGAACAATGTGACGACCTCCTTGGGGAAAACCCTACGTGCAGCGTTGCAGGAACGGCAGCGCGGCCTTCCTGCACCTCCTGACGTTGCCACGAATTCTCATTCGCATCACAACGAACATTGAAAAGAATCTTGTCCTATCCAGCCTCTGCGGGCGCCGGCTGTGATGTCATCGCACGCCGCAACCAGTGGCGGCCGGACGAGTCATCATGTCATATATTTTCCGTCTCGTTGCTGGGGAAAAAAAATTCCTCAATGGGGTTAAGGAATGGGGAGCAGGGTGGGAGGAACTCCACCAGCATCCTGTTGTGGGTTCTCAGACCATCGCCTGATGATGTTGGAGCGATGGAGACTGATGCTGACTGTTTGGATGCTTTTCAGAGGTGTTGCTGTCCTCTACAATTCTCTTTATCTCCTTTAGTCTCATTGTTTACTACAGCAATGATGCAAATGGCCTCCTCCTGTTCAGGTGTGAAAGGGGGCCCTTTGCCACCCCGGTGAAGTTGTCGTGCAGCCCCATGTGGGGAAAAAAAATGTAGTAATTCAAAACACAACATTGAGTAAGATAAGATGTCGCTGTACAAAGTGTACTGACTGTATCTTGTGAAATGCCAGTGGAACACTGTGAAACTGTATGAGGCAGTGCAGAAAGTATTCAGTATTACAGGACAGCGCCACCGCAGACGGCAGCGTTTCCCAACCTGGTCCCTCTGTACTCGGCCGGTGTGTGCGCGCGCGCGTGTGTGTGTGTGTGCGTGTGCGTGTGCGTGTGTGTGTGTGTGTGCGTGTGTGTGAGCGAGGGAGAGAGTCGTGGGGAAGGGGAGATGCTTTTAACATGTAAAGCATTTTGTGCTACATTGTATGTATGAAAAGTGCTCTATAAATAATGATTGATTGATTGATTGATTGATTGATTGATTGATTGATTGATTGATTGATTGATTGATTGATTGATTGATTGATGACATACCCGTTCTGTTGCTGAAAAGTCTGAATGATTAAGGACACAGGTGTTCTCCCAACATTTTGATGCACCCTCTTACCAGCCTCGGTCCTTGTAGGCCCATGAGCGAGAACGTGGTCTTCAAGTGTGGCTTCTTCTGCCTCTCCCTCTGTTCTGCCTCGCAACTAATCCGCCACGCAGCCTCGCTCCTCTTCCTCTTGCTCTTCCTCTTCTCTCTGGCTGTTGACCCGGTCCACTTCCTTGTCCTTCCACTATCAGGTATCGTAACATTGTGATGCACCTTTGAGCTATCTCAGAAAACTGGTTGATCATTGGTTGATCTAAGACTCACCTGGGAGCAATTTGCCAATTCAGAAAAAAAAAAGTCCAATGGAAATGTATGGAAATATGACAACTTTTTCAACCATTTTGCCTTTAAGACTTATGCGATGAACTAATGCCTGAATGTTGTGAGGGGTGAGACCATTCAACAGACACCCATTATAATACATTTTTTATCAACATGACATAATCAATTGATAATGCAGGAAACAGCGGAGAATAGTAAATAATCATTTGCGTGGATGTACCAAAGCAAGAAACTACTTTTTTGATGTGCACAAGTGACGCAACGATGTGAAGACTGAACAAGTCGTTTTGAGAATTTCAATTCTCTGATCTGAGAAATGTACCAAAGCGACTGAGAAACACTGTAAACAGATTACAAGATCTGATTACATAGGCCATAAAACCACCCTGAATGTGTGTTTTTTTTTTTTAATTGATCACTAGGCATTGCTTCAAAAGCAAAATAAAAATAAAATAAAATTAGCATAGCAGAATACTTACCAAAGCACGCATCAGTAATCAATCAATCACAAAACTCATAGGGACAGCCACAAAAATTTATTTTCAATCGCCGTCCAATCAGAGTGCAAAAATAATGTGCCTGCACGACACAAATCAGACTGCACATCAGACATTTTTTTTGCACAATTCTCTTAAGGTAAAAACCTGAAACAGACACTAAAATTCCCTCCAAGCTTGCCAGCAGGGGGCGTTGCTAGTGCAAGAATAGATGTACAGGCCGGACTGCGATGCTAAATTAGCTGTCCTGTCATTATGAAATTTGCAGATTCTGTTTCATAACAATTTTGAGTCACTCGTTGTTTATTTCAATTATTCCATTTTTCATTTTTATTTTTTGACACTATAGAAAGCTGGTTCCAAAGCTGAAATGGTAAATATGTTAAGGAGATTTTCCAACTGACTATTGTTGATGACTTTTGTGATAATATTTTTATGTATTCAAATGAATGGGATCATAAGTCAGCGCAACTGTAGAAGTTTGCTGCACGTTTAAAGTGCATGTTTAACACACATACTAACGGGAAAAAAATAACTGATCAAAAATGTACAATGAAATGAAATAAATAAAAGTAGCACGTCATCAAGGTACTAAATGACCTAAACTGAAACAATGGCAAACTGCATGTGTATTGATATAGATCCCACAAAAGAATTTAAGTGTAGCTGTTAACCGTGGAATTAAACTTATTAGACGTATTCATACTTTTGATCAAATATCAGAAGGTTACAGCTTTGGGGTCAGTATCAGACCCTCCACGCAGTGATGTAACTGGGACTCATCAGTGTGAGAGGCCGCTTGCGTCAAAATGTAAAATAGCACTGCCATCTTGTGGTCGTTTTTGAGACTGGCATTGCAAGGATCTTGAAATATTGCTGCGTAACCCAAAGCTCTGACTCTAATATGTTGTCAAGATCACAGTTTATTCATGTGATGGCCTTTTTGCAGTATTCTATGTGTGTGTTATTCAACTGATTGTTTGAACGCACCAACCAATATTAGACTATACGAACTGCTGCATGACTGCACTATTCCACCCCATAATAGCTAAGCAGACGTTAGTGCTCATTATTCATGCTGCCTTACACACAACAGCGCGACTGGATTCCATCTCCAGGACTATAGTCATAGGTGTCAATCAATTAGTCGGTCAATCAGTCGATTTCCATCCCAATAAATGTCTGTTATTCTATTGTGCTGTATTTCTGCTGACTAAAATGGTGACCTAGCAGTTTCAAATGTGTTTTAGGTGCCCTAGTTTTGCATTTAGATTTTTATATATCCGTTTATTCATTTAATGACAGGATGGAAGCGTATTGCTGCCACGCCATAAAAATAAGAATGGGCCAGTTTCAAGTCGTAAAGCGATAAGTTCATTATTCCAACAATAAAAGTTTCACATTATAACGTGATAAGTTTGTATCACATAATAACCTGATGAGTTTATTGTTCACACAAAAAAAGATTTACTTTATAAGGCGATAGGTTTGTCATTCGAACAATAAATGAAGATACTGATCCATCTTTATTTGTATGTTTTGGCAGCAATACGCGTCTGTATTAAAGAAGATGTCTTTATTTCGGCTGACTGCATTGAATTTTTATTAGTTTGCGATGGAAATTTTGGCGAAAATGTTCTTGTTCACAATGAAGTCAGCTTGGTTACACTCGGCCACATGTTTGCCTCCACAAAGAAAAAACAGTGTATCCTACAGCCACTTTGCCTCACAGGAAACATTTCAAAAACATAAATAAAACATAGTTTAATGTCAAACTATTCTAAGCCATTCAGACATAATGAGAATTCAGTACTCATTCATTTTTTTCCATCAGTTTTATGGATTAAAATATTGTACTTTTTTTTCTGGTTTCATATGACCGACAGGCCACAAGAGGCCGCCAAGGGATCCAAAGCTGTAAGACTTTGTACGATGTGAAAATCAGGGACAAGTCATTGACTCCAATTCTACATATTGGTCATAGTTAAAGATACTGAACATTGCACACTGGGCAGCTTTAGCACAAAATGAAATAATGCAATATGCTGTTTGTAATATTGTAGTGTTGTGTGATAATCATCAGGCCCAAAAAAAGCAGATTGGATTGCTAGGCTATAGCAAAAACTTTAGTTTTGAAACTCAGAAACTTTGAAATGACTAGAAAATTAAAACAAATTCTAGATCTCAACAAGCTGAATTTATAACTTTGAATTTAATCATAAAAGAGTAGCATACTACATTGTTGTGTGTCTAAATCAGTGACTCCCAAAGTGTGGGCTGCTGCCCCATGGTGGACTGTGAAGGAACTGCAGGTGGGCCCCTCAGAGGTTGCTATGGAATAGCTTTTAATTTCACGTTTGTCATCAAGTTTCAAATTATTACGTGATATTCATAATTACATATTGCCATTTTGAAAGGTAATCAGGGCTAATAAGGTAAAGCTGTGAGTCACAGAAAAGGTGTTAGTCATTTGTCTGTCCGATTGATCTGGAATGTATCTCCAGTAATTGAGTCCGAACGGATGAGCGGCTATCAGGTCAACGAGGGTCTGGGGAGTTTGTCGCGGTTATCAGAGGATTCTATATTGCCCATATGTGCGAACGTGAGTGTGAAACACTCCACACTCACCAGCCGCTGCCAGGTGAACCCAATGAAAGGTCCTCTGCTGCTGTGGTCCATCTGCTTCAAGGTTGGAGGTGTGCTGTGGGTTCAGCGATGCTCCTTTTCATACCTCGGCTGTAGCGAGTGGTTCATTGAGTAACTGTTGTCTGTCTGTCAGCTGGGACCAGCCTGGCCATTCTCCTCCGAGCGCCGACATCGGCACGGCATCTCCTGACCACCACTGGTTACCTTCTCCCTCCGGGACCATCCTCTGTAAACCCCGGAGATGGTGGCATGTGAAAACCTGACCTGGCACCAACAACCACGTTCAGAGTCACTCGAACCACCTTCTGACGATCGGTTTGAGCCTGAGCAGGCTGTATTGATGTGTTGGGCTGTGCTGCCGTGGGATCGGCCGATGAGACGTTTGCATGAATAAGCAGTTAAACAGGTCTAACTAATAAAGCGGGCGTATGTGTCGGCCCAGCAATGACCTAGCGCCCTGTCTTGATATTTTCCTCCGGGGCAGAGGCGGTGACAGTGTTTCATGTCCACGGCAAGAGGTGAAATATTGTTAAGAGATGGGGGGGGGCTCCATTTGAGAAGCTCCGGCTGTGGAGCTGTTGAGTTCTTTGACAATGTCCGAATTCCGCCGCAAAACTGAGGAGCGGCAGATCTCGACCTCCATGGCAGGAGCCATCATGGAGTGCCTGCAAATCCAGGGCTCAGTGAGAAGATCCGCTTGATATTTGCGCCCCCCATAACGAAGATGCCATCGCAGGTCCAGAGGAGCAGGACGGCCTCACCATGTTGTTCTGTGACACGACTTAAAAACCTGTCTCAGGAGCACTTTTCTGGACGCGCGTTTACGCTTTATATGCCACCGATTATTCTGATACCCTCTGCAACCACTTATCTGTGTAGACATAGATTATCATCACTTTAAGCTTCAGAGAAAAAAGCACAGGGAAAGCCTTGACGTTGGGTCTTTCCTCTGCCTAAAGCCGATGTCGTGAGCTGCAGGTGATGGGGCGGAATATTACCCGAGGCGTGATTCATATCCAGTGCGTCAAGATCCACCCATTTGCGGATGATTGAGACTTGAGTATATCTTGTGCCAGTTAGTCTATGGACATTTATGAGCTTTTTCTTGTGTGCCCTTTTAATTTGCACTGCATTGCATGAGACCCTTGCATACATAGAGATTTTATGTTTATGAAGCAAAAGGCATTTGGGGAAATACTTGGCCTCACGCTGATCGCGGTTGTGCTTAAAAAGTGTGGGTGGAGGACCGCAAGTAATTTTTGGATTTCAAATTGGGCCGTCATCAGGCCAATTTGTGGTATTTCACATCATAAGAAACGATACCCGGGATTGTTATTTACAGGTGATTTACTGGGCTGTACCAGCACCACCTGAAACTACGTGTACGAAAAAAAAAACCCACATAATTTTACTAGCGCCAATCTACGATTCAATTGTAATATACGCAATGACATGCAGCGATGACGGAATCATGGTTTGAAAATACTCACACACCTATAGCCGTCACATGATGACCACTGACAGGTGGCACCTGCCAGTGGGTGAGACATAGTAGGCGGCAAGTGGAAATGGGCGAGTGCAAGAATATGAGCGAATTTGACAGGCGGCAAATTGTGACGGCTAGACAACCGGGTCAGGACGTCTCCAGTGCTGCAGCGTTTGTGGGGCCACCCTGGTCTGCAGTGGTCAGGACCTACCAAGAGTGGTCCAAGGAAGGAAAAGCGACAGGTTCACTGGCGGCCAAGGCTCACTGATGCATGTGGGGAGTGAAGGCTGACAAGCTACTGCAGCACGAATTGCTGAACAAGTTCATGCTGGGTCTGATACAAAGGCGTCACAGTCATGGCGGTTCCTTGCGTGATGTCCAGGTCGCCTGGGTGACACATGGCACCAGGACGCATTACGGGAAGTTGACGGAGGCAGTGTGATGCTTTGGGAAATGTTCTGCTGGGGAACCTTGGGTCCTGCCATTCATGTCAATGTTCCTTTGAAACGTAGCAGCTACCTAAACACTGTTGCAGACCATGTCCACCCTTTCATGGAAACGGAATTCCCTGATGCAGCAGGATAATGCTCCCTTGCTACAAAGCAACAATGGTTCAGGAATGGTTTGAGGAACTTTGAGGTATTCTCCAGATCTCATTCCAGTCCAGCATCCATGTGATGTGCAGGAAAAACAAGTCCGGTTCATGGAGTCTCCACCTCACAACTTACACGACCTAAAGGATCTGCTGCTGACATCTTGGTGCCAGATACCACAGCGCACCTGCTGTTTGGGTGGCAAAAAGAGGACCTTCATAATGTTAGGCAGGTGGTCATAATGTTATGGCTGATTGGTGTATTCATTTTTGATGATGGTGTTTAACCGCCGTTTCTGATTTGTTATGTGTGTCTTCGTGTGTGCCTTCTGGCTGCGGGTGAAACTGGCGTCTCAGCGCCAGCGTTTAGCAAATGAGGCGGCTTATGTGCAGAAGTGTGTGTCGGCTTTCGCAAAAACGGCTCAGTATGAGCACCTGCTTGCAGTTGTTTGAATTTCAGAGAGCGTGTCCTGTTTTTTTTGTTTTTAGTGTGTAAGCGATCGTAAAATCTGTGGATTAACGTGTGAACCCTTCTAGCTGGAGGTTGGGAGGTCGCTAAAGTATTCAAACACAATCAGGTCGCACAAACCAGCAGCTCCCGAGAGACGGTCAAGTCACGTTCCCAGTTTGACGTCCTCGTTCAGGCCCCCTCGCTGCGTTCGATTAAATCACACTATCCCACTCAAATACATCACTGTTGTGGATTTATATTTGTGTAAAAAGTGCAAGTCGACCGTCACTGTCATCGATTGTGCATAGTAACCTCGTGTTTGTGATGCTTTTTCACACATCGCGTTCACCGCCGTGACACATGCGCGGGTGCTACGTCGACGTTGTTTCCTTATGACGAACAAACGTGATTGGGCTCATGCGAAATTGGGGACGTGTTGATTATAGAGAGCAGCTTGCGGAACGCCCACCCACACACACGCGCACACGCACACACACGCACACACACGCGCCACGTCAAGCCAGCGTGTGACCAAACTGCATTCTCCACCCTGCTGAGAATATCAGGCAGGTGGTCACAATGTAACGGCTGATTGCTGTTTCTGCGGGAGCATGTCAAGTGATTGAAATGTACAATAAGTGGACGGGAGAAAAAAAGTTGAATGACAATAAGCAAAATATAAACAGCTGCCATAGTGTCATTTCAGGGAAAAGGCTTCACGAGTAGGGAACCACGTTTGATTTCAACATCTAATTCCGCAAATGAATGTGACAGGAGACCCAGAAGAGGTTCAAAAATGCATTAATTGATTGAAAGAAAACGGTGCCGCAGAATCTTAATAACACAGAGCATGAACGGTGACAAGAAGGTTGGATTATAGCGTTTATCGTACTGTTTTAGAATGTCCGGGTGAAATGAGCTCTTCTGGAGGAGGGATCCATTTACGCAGCAAAGACCCGACTAGACCACCTTATTCTTAGTTTTCTATTAAGACAATATTCGACATAACAGCAAACCAAAGCTTGAACGACTTTGATGGTTTGTTCTGTCAAACATGTTGAACATCTCTTTAAAGGAATTTGCCACTTTTGTTGCCACTCTGTAGATGTGAATCCCACGATAGTGTTCTTTTTATTCTATAATTCTTCTTCCAGTTACACTATTTGTTTAGACACATTCGACCAACAGCCATACGCTTATTCCTGCTGATCCAGCCCAGCGCCAACTTCTATTCACGATCCAGATGTAGATTTAAAATCCCTGATTTTCACTTGTGTTAAGTGTTTTTGTTCAACCGACCAGCACAAAGGAAGGTGAGATCATCAGCAAAGTTAATATGCCAGAGTGACCACAGATAACTTCCTTGAGACACTCCCCGTTTCAGGAGAATGCAAATATGTCCAATTAAAGCACGCCGCAGTGACTTTCTGTGCTTTTCATCCATGATAGTGCGGGTTGCTCCGTGTTTATTTCCAAATTTACACTCCACAAAAATGTAGACGCAACGCTTTAGTTCTCTCATTTTGATGTCCAGGGATTTCAAATGTCGGCAGGCTCTTATTGTAATAAGAGATAAGATTGTCTTCATTGTCATCATGCTGAAGAAAAAAATTATTCAAAGCAGCGTCTTTTGGTGCCTTTAAAACAGAATGCAGACAAACAAAGGAAAAATATATACAATATTGCACATCAGCTTAAAAAAAAATGACAGCTGACATCTATTGTCAATGCACAATTACAATAGTGTTGACGAGATTAAAGATTATTAATAAGAATGTAAACAGCAATTGGCAATAAATGGCCGATGTCACTCCCTGTGTCAAAAAAGGCAGTGAAGTTGGGGCTTGAATCCACCATCTGAAATGTTTTTTTTTCTATGAAGTGATGTCATCAGCCGACATATACAAAGTTTGTCCTTTTGATTTTTCGACAGATTGACCAATAGGGGAACTGATATCGCGACTGTTGCCGCACTGGCCCCATGTTTCATGCCGCGCAGCGGCGGGCCACATCCATACAAATCCTGCGCTTGAGAAATACTAATCATAGTCATCACTTTCCACTGTTGACGGACTTACCGAGTTTGATTACAAAACTACCACAAAATCACCCCACGCGAAGGTGGGGTGGGCAGGACAGGCTGTCTTGACTTCAACAGCCAGATTCCTGGCCAGATTGGCCAGCTCATCGCAGCGCCGCATGAAGGACAGAAGGTGGGAGGAAGCCGGAGTACCCGGAGAGAACCCACGCAGACTCGGGGGAGAGCGTGCAAACTCCACATAGAAAGATCCCAGGCCGGGAATCGAACCTGCGACCTTCTTGCTATGAGGCAACAGTGCTAATGAAATCTAAAATCAAAATAACTAGACACTATTCCACCATGTCACCAGTTATGTAATTGGGTTGCATACCACACAGAGCGGAGCCTTTCCGTGTTGCATCATCTGCTGGCGACTGCTGACATGACAGGGCCTCTTCAGCATAGAAAAGAGTCGGGGTCCTGAGGGTGAGTCTAATAAATTAAGACCAAGCTGGAACCGTCCTGCAGGGGATTTACAAGCTTTGCTGAGCATTTTTGAGCAAATTCTACGAGCTCAACGTGTGTGCCTTATCTTAGTTTTAAAGGTTTATTGAGAAACTTTCGTCCCAAAAATTGTAAGAACCGTAAAATGAAAAGTTAACGAGATGGCAAGATAAAACGATGTTTTTTTCAGCATTCCGTTCACAACAAAGGTTTTGCAAATTGAAAGTTTACCTGATCCGTTTTGTCTTTCTTCCGCTGAGCTCACCGGCGATGACAACACAATGTATGAGTCCCATCCCGGTTCAAAATTTTCAAAATTTGAAGTTCCATGCCAGCCTCATCTGATGACATCATTCTCTCCACGAGTCAGCACCGATTTTGGTCACAGGATTTAGAATTGTGAACATGCGCAGAGGGATTCAAGCCCGAGCCCGAGCTTATGTGCTGGCAAGAGAAATAAGCAGGAAAACCGAGGGATCGGAAACTGAAGTGAAAGGAAGATGGGAAAAATGACAAGGAAGGTGCACAGCTGACGATTTCATTTTTTTTTTTTTTAAATCTCGGGTGGTTCTAAACCACGCCGGGTTGAACACAACTGCCCGTTCAAAAATGGAAAAGAGAGCTGGAATCATGAAAACCACCCAAAGAAAGTCAAGTACTTGGAAAAAAACAAATCACCCATGCACGAGAACAAAGAACAAGGAACAGAAGCAACGAGG
Organism: Dactylopterus volitans; assembly: GCA_901007715.1. Taxonomy (NCBI): domain Eukaryota; kingdom Metazoa; phylum Chordata; class Actinopteri; order Syngnathiformes; family Dactylopteridae; genus Dactylopterus; species Dactylopterus volitans. The sequence goes on along the minus strand of CAAKHG010042824.1, from coordinate 33,882 downwards.
CAGAGAGCTGGAAAGATGTGGAATGAGGTGGCGTCTCGAAAAATAATTAATAGGACGATCTCTATTCATAGATTGTAGTTCATCCAGTTACTGAGTTACTTAAATGACGACTGAGCGCTTGTAGTTTCTATTATGTGTCATTAGACATTTTGTGTCAAGTAAGATGATCTTTATTTTGAACGAGCTCAGGTTGCCTTTGTAAGGTCGTGAGGTAACTGGATTGGGGCAAAAGGGGGGGAAAAAAATTCTCCGTAGTAAATTAGAAAAAAAGCGGATATGAAAAATATTCAGTCCTAATTTCACAGATTACTCCCCACCTGTCTCTCTCTCTCCCTGTCTCTCTCTCTCTCATTGTTATCGCGTCTACTGATGATTCTTATAAAGAGGCGAGCGGATCACATCTCACCTCAAACTGAAGCATTAGACTCTACCCGACTCAAAGATGGCTCGGAGAAAAAAATCTTGAGGGACGGTTTTGCGCTTTTGAAATGACGTAAGGAATTTATTATTTGAGGCCTGGAGGGAGTCTGTGAAGAAGAGAAGATGCGCATAAAGCGAGGCTTGATCGCGATTATTCCAAAATCTGATTAAGATAAACGAACGTGAGACAATTTGAGAGCGATTGCATCGCTTAATACAGATTATAAATCACCTGCTGCCAGTTTTAGGAAACGCATGTCAGCCATGATTAGTGTGACTCAATGGGAATTCAGGTTTACTTGAATGTAATGATACTTTTCAAGAAAGTGAGTTCATTATTCTCAGATTCCCGTAAGGCTTTTGATTCTGATGGGATGTCTTTTCATATTGGAAACTTTGCATTGCTTTGGATTTAGGGAAAGATTCATACATTTGATCAGAATGTTTCATAATGGCATCGATAGCTCTGTTTGTCCAGGACATGGCAGCCATTCTAGATTTGAGATAAAGAGGGGAACACAATCAAGATTGTGGTAACTCACCTGGGTCTATAACGGATGCAGAGATGTTATCTATTCCGATAAGAAACAATCACATTGAAGGGTTAAATATCATTGAGATGCCATCAATAAGCAGGTGCCACAATGTTACACTTAAAAAATTGAAACCAAACTCCCCTTGGCCTTGCTATCTATCAACCATTTATCAAAAGCTTCAGGATTACAGGTGAATAATTATAATATCCCCTGCAGTCATTATGCGATATAAAGATTAATAAAGGAGATGAAATATTTAGCGATCATTATCTCAACATGTAACGCTCTGCTTGGTTAGACTCACTCACTTTTTTTATTTTGTAGTTTTTGTGTTGTTGCCAATGTGCTTGCTTAGCTTCCAGTCCTTGCTTTATTCCCGCCGATTATTGGGAATATCGGGAAGAAAATAGACGAATGTAAGTCGAATGTGAACCAATGGCGGCGGAGAGATATCTTGGTCTATGGGAGTTATGTTATCTGAGTTGGATGGCTTATCTAGGTTCACCTTCCTGGCCTCCTCCTTGCCCGTGTCTTTTAAAATATGATAAAAGAAATATCGATTTTAAACTCCTTCGGAAAAGCTATCGAGAGGGAAGTATTAAAGCCTTTCATTCTGTCAAATGGTGTCTTGAAATTGAAATGCCAAAAATCTTTCCAGTTTGATCTTTCGGATAGTGATGGGCGGGTATAGAATTTAGTCATTCTCTACTGGAGGCTATGTGAACGTAACTCTACACCACATAATTCCGCAAGTGCGGAACAACAGATGAAGATGTCGTTCGGCACAAAATTTGTGAACGAAATGTAAAATGATCCAAAGGAATTTGGGCAGTTGGTCATTTTAAGGATGATGGAAACGGGTTATAGCTTTTGACTTTATATCGATGTGGACTCAGTAGCCGATTGACACAGGGGGGGATAGGGGGCCAACGCCTGTGGCTGCAAAAAAAAAAAACCCTCCAGTTCTTCAGACGTCTGTGGGAAAATGACGATTTGATCCTCATTTGATTTATTCCCTGAAAAACACGCTTTGCTAACACGTATGTGGTCTCGGGGAGACATTATCTCCAGGAATAAGGTTTTTGTGTTGTCGGCTATGGAGAATCAGAAGAGCAGGGCTTTAACGCTGATGCGGCAGTTACTTAACAGGTGGGCAACATTGTCGCATTGCAAAACAGTCTTATATCATCCATACACACCGAGGTGCGAGTTTGCCATGCGCCATACGTACCAGCATCAAAGCGGCATCTTCATCGTCGCCTGGGGCCCATCCAATCACGGAGCCATAAATCATGAGGCATAATGCCGCGAAGGCATCAAAGCCAACGTTATTATGTAACGTTATCACACAGCCCGTTTGGCTCCCTACCCGCGCTTTCGCACAGTCTCAGTCACGGGCCTCAAGTCGTCTTCGGTACTGCATGCTGGGTATTTTTAGTAAACGAGGGTGGCATTTATTCTGGAATAGTAGATATAAGACTCTCGAATTGCTCCAGAATGCTGCTGCACGTGTTCTTACAAGAACCAGGAGAAGAGATCACATTTCTCCAGTATTGGTCTCTCTCCACTGGCTGCCAATAAAATCTAGAATAGAATTCAAAATCCTCCTCCTTATGTATAAGCTTTATACTATAAAGCCATTCATGGTCTGGCACCGTCATATCTGAAGGAGCTAATTGAACCATACTACCCAACTAGAACACTGCGCTCCCAGAATGAAGGATTACTCGTGGTTCCCAGAATCTGTAAAAGTAGATTTGGAGGCAGAACCTTCAGTTTTCAGGCTCCTCTCCTGTGGAACCATCTCCCAGCGTTGGTCAGCGGGGCAGACACCCTCTCTACATTTAAAAGTAGGCTTAAAACTTTCCTTTTTGACAGAGCCAGGCTCTGTTCAAGGTTTCTGCCTATTAAAGGGGAGTTTTTCCTTGCCGCCGTCGCCACGTGCTTGCTCCTGGGGGATCTGTTGGGTTTCTGTAAATTAAAGAGCACGGTCTCAACCTGTTCTTCTTGTAAAGCGCCATGAGATAACTTCTGTTGTGATTTGGCGCTATATAAATAAAATAAAGCAAGGGAAGGTTCAGAGCATGACCCCCGTGCGACTGAAAAGTGCAAGTATCAATTAGGACAGGAGAAAGGCAGCAATGCAGGTCAATGGCACTTAAATAGCTGTGATCTTCCTCGGCTGTCCCTCACGCCTCCGCCGATGCGTCAAATTCCGATCACTTCCTGCAGCCGTGACCTCACGATGCGCGAACAAACGGGCCCGTTCGGCGTCGGCAGCCGCACAAAGGCTGCCGGCTGACTCCGAGAGCAGCGGGAGCAACGGCGGGTAATTAGCGGGGAGCTAATAGCTCTGTGGCGGAAACAAAGATGCGACAAGGACACTCTGACCTGCATTGCGGCGAGGCAAAGACAGCGCCGCCACAACAAAAGTAATTCTTTCATGTTCTAGACACGCACACACACACACACACACACACACACACACCGGGTAATTGTGTGAGATTTCATGCTGGATTTTATACTGTATGTTTATTCATTCTGAAATGAATAAATGCTCTGCGAACACATGCTGAGCTTATTTCGGGTTGCGCAAGAGCAAATAGCGCCAGCCTCTTCTAGTCAGGACTCCATATTTCTAGTCAGGACTTCAACTTTTCATTGTTTGGTGATTTTGGTTTGCAGTTATAAACTTGGTCGGACTCGGAACTCCAAATTGAGAGTTTATGGTGGTTATGGGAACTATTATGAGACTGATATGAGGCTTGATCGGCTATCGTTTCCCCAATGAACCACAAGGAAGTTCGAGGCTAATTCAGTTTTTCAGTCAATCAGTAACTCCAGATCCCAACACCAATAGCGATGCAGTTATAAAGTCCATCGATTGGCATCTTCGTGTGGAATATCATTAGCCTACTGCCAGCAGGATTGGCCTGTGTGACTGGTCTCACCTCTTTACGTGCAAAGTCACTTTCACCTTTTACCGGTTCAGTACCGAAATAAGGGCTTAATAGCGCTGCGCGTGTGTGTCTTGCTCCCGAAGCAGTTGGACACTCCTGTGCCAGAAAGATTCTGAATTGCATCACAAAGTTTGCGTGCCCTCGTTCGTCCATGCGAGGCAGCCCCGCGCACATCCGGTTGGTGTAAGGTCATCAAAAAACTAGATCCATAATGGTAAAGCTAAATGTCACAAAGGTGACGTCATGACGCTGTTTTCGAGGGTGGGGGGTCCAGACGTTGTCACTGTGGCTTGGAGTGTGCGGGCTTCGATCAAGGACATCTGCATAGACACATCAGGTATGAGGTGGAGGAGGAGGAGCCATTGTGACCACAGGCGTTGCCGAGGTTGGAATTTCAATTTTAAGACTGTGTCGTTGTTCAGACCGTTCTGGACATGGATTGGGATTCGGGCGGGGCTGTCGCTCAGGGTCCGGGTTTGCCTGCGTCTCGACACAGGTGCAGGCCCACATCCTGTCTGACACACTGTGAGACTTTTATCAGGGCGAGGGTGCAAAGGTAAGTCTCGTCCTTCTGGGAAGAACTTGCGATTGTGATCAGAACGCCTGGGGACAAAACGCATGAAGGAAATTTATATGACAGGAAGTGGCCAGAAAATGCAGCAGCAGAGCCAAACACATAAATCACCAGCTGTACCATGGTGTCTTTCCAGGTCCATTAACAAACCCCACCAAGGTCCAGTGAGCACCGCACCCCAACCCCAACCGCCAAAACAGCCTATCAGGACCAGCCATCACATGCATCCAGACACACACTAGACACTTGATGCTAGACACTAGACCAGGTTTATCCGGTCCGGAAATCAAACAATCATCCAAACAACTGTGCTAACCTAGTTTGCCGTGATAAACGTCGGCTGTGTTAGCTAATCCTGTCAGGTCAGATCCACAGCCGCCGCATGTTTAAAATCAATCATGACAATTCAGAATAGTTTCTGCTTCGGAGAGACGTTTAAATGACATCAGCCATCAGAGAATCTCACCATGAATTTACCGGTACGGTTTTCCTGTCGCCATCACCACAGTGTTTTCAAGGCGATTCATGTTATTCCGCCCATCCGAACACCGTCCAGAAAATCAGTGGTGCTTTCAAATCAGTGTCAGACTCTCCTAGAATATCTACTATTCTAGAATAAATGCCACCCTCGTTTACTAAAAATACCCACCATGCAGTACCAAAGACTCCGGAGCTCCCATTCATCCAGTGGGCCCCAGCACTACCACTAGGTCCTCAGACCCCCTTGCGTTTTTGTTGGTCCTCAGGAGGGGGTTTGTTATATCCAGGTCCTGTAGCCATATACAAATGGCCGGCAGTTGTACAGTCACACTGTCTAGATGGACTAAAAAAATATAGTAAATAGATGTACCCAAAAAGTTAATAGTCTTTTTTGGCCTATGTGCCCTATGTCACACCTTCACTTCCGCCAGCTGAACAAAAATTAGGCCAAAATATACCGGTTATGCATTCGGCTTAGGTGACCAGCAGATAACCTCTGAGTCAGCATTTAATTTCCAAAGTGTTATTTGCAGACATATGGCGCTCCATTTGTCCGAGTAATCCTTGTGTACCAGAGTCGTACTGGGTTTTTGTTTGGATGACGCTCAAAGTTTAATTCCGGGAATTCTACTATGTGGCTGTTCTTTCTTGTATGTATAATTCAATACAAGTAAAGTCAATGCAAATGTCACCTAATTTGCCTTGAACTGGAGTGAACTATGACATTTGTTTTTTTCTCAGAAAGCCCTGTTGGCCAGAGATCAAACCTTCGCTAGGTTGGCATGTCTGGTGACGCATACCCTCCCCTAAAAGAATCTGTGCGCCACTATCAATCAACAACAACAAACCAAAGAAAATTAGTACGTAGAGCATCCCAATTAAGGCAAGCCAAGCCACACAAACATTTTAACCGTTCAGTTCCTCATTGGCCAATAAAGTTGACCTACTTTCTCGTCCGTAACTGCAAAGTGTTACACGCTCCTTTCTAACACACACTCAGCTATATATGTGTGTCTCCTGAATGACCTGGTGCTAATGATTACCTTTTTGACAAGATCAAATCATGGTTGGCACAGTGCTTCTTTTTTTTTTGGCTGAATCCAGAAAAAACTTAAATTATAGTTGTTGGTAGTGAAAGGTCACAAAACCCGACATGAAATTGTTTGTCCTGGCACTAAAACCTGAGTATCATCTTTTGACTCAAATGAGCCCTGCATCAGAACCATAATTCATTATGCATTTGATCATCTGAAGAACGTAGCCAGACTGTGATCATTTTTCTCTCAAGCTAGAACAGAGACATTAGTTTATGCTTTTATTACTTGACAACTGTAACGCTCAGCTTTCTAATTTAAGAGTTTCTACTTTAAAAATTCATTTGAAGATCCCCTTATTGGTTTCTGATGGATTTATTTATCAGATTAGTTTCCATCTTTTGAACCTGCTGGAACCTTCAACCAACTGGAACCTTCAGGTCTTCCAGTGGTAGCGGCTAGCAATTATTTATTTGTCTATTTATTTCTAAATTTTAGTCAGGTACATATTATGGATTATTTTCCTATTAATACTACACTTAATCATCTGTAGTTTTTGTGCATTTTAAACATCTACAGTCTTTTCCCCTCCTGTGGACCATGACCTTATCATGGTGGAGGGGTTTGAGTGTCCCAATGATCCCAGGAGTTATGTTGTCAGAGGCAGCCGCCCCTGATAGGGTTTCTCATGGCAAATTGGTCTTGGGTGAAGGGTCAGACAAAGACTGGTCCATAAAGACCCATATGCAAAATAACCCCCAAAGACCAGTCTACCCTGCCCGCAGGGGTAAATTACCAGAGCCCCGCTCTGGAGCCAGGCCTCAGGAAGGGTGCCATCGGCGAGCGCCTGGCAGGCAGGCCTTGTCCCATGGGGTCCAGTCAGCCCCAGCCTGAAGCAGAGACATGGGTCCATCCTCCAGCAGGCCCACCACCCACAGGAGGAACCTGGTGCAATGCGGATCAGGCGGCAGGCCAAGGCGGTTCAGAAACTGGTTATGGGGACATGGAGTGTCACCTCACTGGTGGGAGGGAGCATGAGCTAGTGCGGGAGACTGAGCATTTCCAACTAGATATAGTTGGCCCCACCTCAACGCACAGTCTAGGGTCTGGAACCAAACTGCTTGAGAGGGGTTGGACCCTCTTCTCTGCTGGAGTTGTCCCAGGTGAGAGGCTGAGGGTAGGCGTGGGTCTGCTCCTTGCCCCCCAGCTCTCGTCCTGCACATTGACGTTCACACCGATGGATAAAAGGGTAGTTTCCTTGCGCCTTCGGGTCGGGGAACGTGTGCTGACTGTCTGTGCTTATGCCCCGAACAGCAGTTCAGATTACCTGTTACCTATCCACTTTGCACCTTAGTGGCACATAAGGCCTCCACAGAGAATCTCCCCTTCTCCCGGTTGGCAGCAGCAGTTCTTGCTTTTGCCCATGATCTCCACCCTGCTTCTCCTCTTTCCAACTCCAAAGTACAATTTCCAGTTGATCTTTGGTCTTCCTCTTCTTCTTTTCCCTTCAGGTGCCCAGGTCATTCCAATGTTGCAGTCATTATTTTGGTCCTGCCTTAATATGTGACCAATCATCTTCCATCTTCTCCACTTCACTTTCGCGCTCAGTTCTTTCTAGTAGTTCCTCTGTGCCGGTGTGAAAGTTCTCTGTCCATCTTGCCTGTACTTCTTCCTTTCCACTTATTAGGATACCTTTCTTGTCGAGAACTGCTCAGCTGTGCCATGGTCTCTCATTGCAGAGTGTCATAATGAGTCTGTAGAGTCCTCATATGTTGTTTTTTTGTGGCATCTTCTGCTTTGTTTGCAGTGTTTTCCATCCATTTCTTTTTGTCTATTTTGATACTTCTCTTGGTCTCTCTGTTCTTCTCTGCATGCTGCATACTACAATTTTAGCCATTTCCTGATTCTCTCTGAGCGGACACTCAGAATCTTCCCAATTATTTCTTCTCGCTGGTCGATAAGACTCCATAATTTTTCACTGATCCATGTTTTTCTCTTCTTTCTTGGACTGCCAGGACTGCTTCAGCCACTTACTTTCTCCATCATCTGAGAGACATGCTTTATCTTCTCATCTTCTTCCACCTCTAACTCCTCATTTTCAAGTACCTAGTACTTGTTTCTTAGGCTGATGGTGAAGGTCTTTAATATATCTTCATTCCTTAGCTTTGACGTGTCATACGTGTCTCTGGGGTTTTTCTTTTCTTTTGGATGTCTCCTCAAATTTAAATTGTGCACAAAGGGAATGGTCATTCTCAACATCTGCACACCTGTGTACTCTTGTATCTTCCACTGAGTTCCTGGGTTTTTTGTTGATTATCACATGGTCTATCTGATTCTTGGTCCTTCCATCTGGGGATATCCACATGGCTTTGTGTATGTCCTTGTGTGGGATCAGTGTTACTGTGATGACCAGCTCATTCAAGTCACCCAAATCACACAGCCTTTCTCCATAGTTTCTCTTGCCAAGCCCATGCTTGCCCATCACTCTCTCATAGCCTTCATTCTCATTTCCTACTTTGGCGTTCATGTCTCCAGTGACAATCAGCATGTCATGTTCCAACTCTCAGCTTAATGTGTTGGGAACAATATCTGGTCTGAATGATCCTTTCGCTGACTGGCGTCCAATCAATCAAGACTCTTGTTGCCCTTTTTTGACATCAGTATGCCTACTCCTTGTTGGTGGTCGTCATCATCTCTTCTGGAGTAAATGATGGTTTCTGCTGATCATTTCTCTTGCTGCAGTGTTGATATTTCCACTTCTCTACAGTGTTCTTACATTCGAATTTCCAGTCTTCATGGTTTCTTTAGGATGCACAATCGCCGAGAAAAGTCCTCTCGGCTTTGGCCCCTGGGCGTCAGTGTCCTTCTTGTAAGAAGGACAGGCTATAATATTCCACAGGCTCAGAGAATTTGCTCTGTTTCTGGTTTCTGTAATATCTTTTTTTTCTGGGAGCGGGTTATCAACCCTCAGCCCAACCCCCAACCTGGAGGGCCAGTAGGTTCACTCTTTGTCTGGTCTCTACCCTTCGACCTGTTCAGCATGGGTGACCGAGCCAGGAGTGGAGGACTCCTGCTGCTCCTGCTCTCGAGGTCATGGTGGTGATTGCGTAGGAGCAATGTTTGTTTGAACATAAGGATGTCCATAAGTGCACGTGGCACCAGGACTCCTTAGGTCACAGGTCGATGTTCGACTTTACAGTTGTATCAGTCGATCTGCAGCCATTTGTTTCGGACACTCGGGTAAAGAGAGGGCTAGAGCTGTCAACTGATCACCACGGTGGTCGGAATTGGGGGGCTGTTGTGGAACATTCATAGATGACACATTCCCACTTGCTCACTCAACTGTGCTCTCACTCACCCATCCACTCACTCACTCACTTACACATACACACACATAAACACACACACAATCACACTGGACTGGACTGTAAGTGTTATAATCTTGTTGTCCTCCACATTTTCTTTGCTCCTGCTCAAGGTTTTGGTTACTGTTGTTGTGTGCCCCTCTAAAATGTGGAATCTCGGAATCCACATTTTATTCATAATAATAATAATACTAATCAGCCTCCTGGGTGAGGTCTGCTTGAGGGTACTAAAGAGGAGAGTCCGTCCGACTGTCGAACCTTGGATCCAAGAGGAGCAATGTGGTTTTCGTCCTGGTTGTGGAACAGTGGACCATCTCTCAGTCTTGCACAATTGCTGGAGGGGTCATGGGAGTTTGTCCAACAAGCCCACATGATCTGGAGAAGGCTTATGACCATGTCCCTCAAAGCGTCTTGTAGGGTTGCTCCAGGAGTATGAGATGGTCCCTGGATTGTCAGAGTCAGAGCTTGGTCTGCATATCCGGCAGTAAGTCAGACTCGTTCCCGGTTAGGGTTGGACTGCGACAGGGCGACGATGCTTTTTGCCGACAATGTGCCTCTGTTGGCTTCATCAAGCAATGACCTGCAGCTATCACTGGAGCGGTTTGCAGCCGAGTGTGACGTGGCAGGGATGAGGATCAGCACCTCCAAATCTGAGGCCATGGTTATCAACCGGAAATGGATAGATTGCCCAATCCAGGTCGGGGAGGAATTGCTGCCCCAAATGGAGGAGTTTAAGGTATCTCTGGGTTTTGTTTGCAAGTGAGGGAAGAATGGAGCGAGAGATTAACAGGCGGATTGGGGCGGCATCTGCAGTGATGTGGACGTCAAACCGGTCCGTTGTGGTGAAGAGGGAGTGGAGCCAAAAGGCAAAGCTTTCAATTTACCGGGCAATCTTAGTTCCAACCCTCACCTATAGCCATGAGCTCTGTGCCGTGACTGAACAAGCAAGATCACAAACACAAATCGCATATTCACCCTGTGAAGGAAACATCATGGTGATAGGGTGAGGAGTTTGGACGGAGTAGAGCCACTACTCCACTGCGTCAAGAGGAGTCAGCTGAGGTGGTTTGGGCATCTGGAGGGACTAGGCCTCCCGGTTGGCCTGAAAACACCTTGGTGTCCCCCCGAGAGGAATTGGTGGAAGTGGCAGGGGAGAGGAGTGTCTGGGTTTCTCTGCTAGCAGACGAAGGCGAGACGAGAGACAGTCTTTTCACTTTTTCTTGCTCTACATTTAGAATTGTGTGATTTAATTTACATTGCTCTGTTTCATCTTTGTCTTTCTGTCTTCAGTGTTTCTTGAATTCAAATCTATGAAATCAACAACTGCATTTCCATTTGCTCTTACAATTGTTTTTACTTGTAACCTATTGATTTATTGCCCTATACATACCTGAGAGGGCAGGGTTGACATTTTTAAAATTGATTTTATTCCGGAAAGCACTTTGTGATACACTATTTGTATGAAAAGTGCTACACAAATAAAGTCCGAGTGCTTTTAGAAAACCACAATTCCATGAGTTGGGATGCTATGTAAAATATAGATAGAAAATAATTCACAAACCTTTTTCATTGAAAATTCAAACAGAAGATACTTAATGCTCAAAAATATACTTTATGTTTTGTGTGTAAATCCAGTTACTCTGAATTTGATGATGCCATTCCAAAAAAAGTTGGGAGAGTGGCAACTAAAAATTAAAAAAAGTTGTGAAATGCTCACAAATGCCCAGATTGTAAGGTTACAATGGTGAACAGCCGAAATCCATGTCAGATTGTTTTGGGAAATCATGGACATATTGTCCTCCCAGAGAAAGAGGAAAAAGGAACATCGAAATCAGTTCAAATGTCACAACATGTGATGGCGTGGCTCAATTAAACATATATGAACAAAATCACTCACGTATACGAGGCAGACTTTTGTTTGATGCCGGAATAATGATGATTTAATAATACGGGCCTATTAGAGCCGCATTAGCTGTGAATGTGACACATATCATGACACAATTGAATCATTACATGCAAACTAAGACTGCAAGGAGGAAGCTGTTTTAGTTTCGTGCAAGCGTGCTTGCAAATAAACAGGACAAACTAGATGACACGGTCGAATTATTTCTTATCCACCCCACCGAACTCACATGTCTGGAGCTGCGCAGTTCGCTTTTTTTTTTTTTTTTTTATGGAAGAAGGAAATTGGAAGACCAAAACAATTCCTCATCTGGGAGGCATTCCTGGCGCTAAAGGACACGCCCTCATTCACTTTAAAAAGCTGAGTGATCGCGGGCAGCATCACACTGAGTGCAGCTCAAAGTTCAGCCTGGATGCTACGACTCCTTTTTTCACAGGTTACTGCCCAAAAAAAAAAATTGTTTTTTTTCCAATTTTCCATTCTAAGATTTCATAGTGGATGACTAGATAAAACGTTTTTTTTTTTTCCTATTGTTTTTTTCTTAAGGATTGTTACGAAAATATTCTTTTTTTGCAGAAATGAATTGGGTTTTGTGCGTGCTGATTGGAGCTATTTACCTGTGCTTCCCATGCCAGGTAAAGACAGGTGAGTTCGGTCTTACCTCTGTATACCTATGAGGACACTGAGAAATACCAAATCCAATTTTCTTTTGTCAAAATGATCCAAGAATCTATCATATTTTTTTGTAATGTGCTGCTGATGGTGAATCGGAACTGAAGTGTGTTTTTTTTTTGGTGTGCCGGGTGGGTTTTGTGCTTTCAGAATCTCTTTTGAGCAGGGGTGAGATAGAAAAGGCCGTGATCGCCGCAAAGACCAATGTGGATTCGGCGTACACGTACTCAAGACAGGAGTGAGTGAACAAACCTGCTGAGCCTAATTGGCGCGGTGAAATGTCAGACCGTGTAATTAATCGGCACCATTCCTCTCTGCTACGCCCTTAAGTTTATGTGCTTTTTAGGGGCCGTGACATCAAAGTGCCCATAAATCTGACCTTTTTTTTTTTTTTTTTTTGGCGACCACACAGGAGCATGATGCGCGTGAAGAGGAACACGGCGCAGCCCGCGGACATTCTGCGGATGTTGAAGCAGCCCTCGGGAGTCACCCGTGTCCACACGCGCTCGGCTGACTACCTGGACAACACGGTGAAGCTGGTCAAGACGCTGCTGACCCGCCGCAAGCGCTACGCCAATGCCACAGGTGTCTAGCCTCAAAAAAAAAAGAAAAAGAATAAAGTCATTTTTGAATTCACATACAACACTTGAAAATCGCTTGTTCTTAAATTGGTTCGCCCTGGCCTCCTGTTAATTAGCCGTGATCCCTGAGGCGGACATGAGGGTTATTGCGGAGATGACGGGCTGCTCCGCCCGACATCGCGTCCCCTCCTGCAACTCAACCTACAATTTGGACAAGTATCGGACCGCCAGCGGTGCCTGCAACAACAGGTGAGTCAGCTGTCCTTTTCTGAGGAATTAAAATTCAGTTTGCCTGCTGACAGGTGCAATTACAGCTGGCAATCATGATAACTTATAATTTAGCAGTGAAATGTCCTGCCCTCTGCGCTAAATCCATTCTCACACCCTTCACCATGTGACCTAATGTCATTCTTGCAGGTGTGGTCGATTTCATATTTGAAAATATCCAAAGTGAAATGTCCGTGACGCCCCTCATCTGGGATGGGCTTACCTGTCGTATGTTTTTTCCACTTCCATAAATGCAAAAATGACTGTAAAAATATTTCTTTATTCCTCGTGTTTAGGAGAAACCCACACTGGGGATCTTCAAACATACCTTTAGTTCGCTGGTTGCCTGCTGAGTACCAGGATGGCTACTCTTTGCCTAAAGGCTGGGACCACCACCACAAATGGAACAGATTTGTGCTTCCTTTGGTACCTAAGAAAATTCTTTCTTTTTTTTCTTTTTTTTGGCTACTTAACCTCACTGAAAAGCTGGTCGAAGAACCTCATCTTGACGACCAAAAAAATCTGGAATTTATGCTTCAATGTAGTTTAAATGGTTGTCAACGGTCCCATTGTCCATGTCATCTCTCAAGGTGAAGGACGTGTCCAACCACATTATGCATGCAACCAGCACTGTGCTGAAGACCGACCCGCTCTACACTCACCTGCTGGCCATCTTCGGACAGTGGATCGACCATGATGTGACCTTCACTCCCCACTCTCCCGTCATCCGCTCATACAGCAGCAATGTTGACTGTGACATGACCTGTGAGCGCACAGAGCCCTGCTTCCCAATCGAGGTCAGCGTCACTGCCACACAAGAAAATACAATTATAAAGCGCACGGCACAACCGACGACAGAATAAACACTGACCCACTTCCTCTACCCTGAACAGTATTCCAAGTATGACCCTCGCTATGACAACAACTTGAGCAGGAATTGCATGCCCTTCCTCCGCTCGTCAGCGGTTTGTGGATCTGGCACAGCGGGCCACGGGCATAGTCCAAACACCGTCCGCCAGCAGATGAACTCTCTCACGGCTTTCATCGATGCCAGCCAGGTGTACGGCTCGGATGAAACCAAAGCTTACGCCGTCCGAGACCTCATCAGGGATAAAGGACTGTTGAAGGTCAACACGCTGTTCGCCGACAACGGCCGGGAACTCCTTCCTTTCAGCACCATGGGTGTCAACATGTGTGCCACCCGAGCCCGCATCACCAATGATCCCAATGCTCTGGAGGTGCCCTGCTTTCTGTCCGGTGAGCGGTAGAAAATAAAAGCTGATATTCCCCTTCAAAGTGTAACACTGATTCCATGACTTGCAAAGAACTCACAGCAACAGGTCGCCCTCTCGCCCGCCCCATTTTGAACTGACGTGTCTTTTCAGGTGACGATCGCTCCAACGAGAACATCGCTCTGACCTCCTTGCACACGCTGATGCTGCGCGAGCACAACCGCCTGGCTCGAGCTCTGGCTGAGCTGAATCCCCATTGGGAAGGAGGGAGACTCTACCAGGAGGCTCGCAAGATCATGGGGGCGTATTTCCAGGTTGGTCAGAGAAAACACGAATTATGCTTGGAATTTGGAAGTGCATCCCGGGTCACCCGAGTCTTGCCAACTAGCAATTACATAAGCTAGCCCTGTTGCTTCAGGCAACAAGCAGTTGTTAAATCAAAACTGTATACAAACTAAAGCAACCTTATTATCTCATATATGAAGGCGACATTAATATCAGTGCTAACATGTTTGGCTCGGCGCTCCCGTAGCTGAATGTCTCTGCCGTGCGCCGCCTTTCGTTGCTGTTGCTCGACCTTGCGCTGGATCGTTACATTGTAAGTGGAATAATTCCCACGGAGAAGCCGACAGCCGGCTTCATCCGAGTCGCATGCACCCAAATGTCTCGGTCAGGTTGCCTCTGTCCTCTCGCGTCCAGCTGTCAGACCCTTGTCAACGCAACACTTCAGGAACTCCTGGAAGGAAAGTGCCCAAAAAAATGGGCACAAATGTCAACACGGGCTCAAAGGATGGACTGATTAGATTTTAGTGGCCACTTGTGCCCAAGGGTGAACTATGCAGATTTTGGTGGCCGCTGTGGCCTCACAAAACACGTTTGGGCCACAACCAATCAGTGTGGCCTGGATGGAACCGGTAGAGCAGAGCTGCAGGGTTGCCGGACGCTGATTGGGTGATAGGAGTCCCGTGTTGGTGATCTGGTGGTGTTGTTGCAGGCTTTAAGTTCTCAGCTGGCTAAAATGCCGCGTGCCACCAGGCCGTAGCGCCGATGCTGCCAACGAAGCAGACAGGCGTGAGCCGCGCCGCTCCCTGCGGCGGTTGAAAGTCTTGCCAGCGTACACATGATTGGCTACCGGGCGACGTGGAAGGTTGTGATTGGACTGAGAGGACAAGGACGTGGGAGAGATTCGGGAAAGTGGGAAACTGTGTTTGTGACTTATAGGGCATGCGTGAAGAGAGTCCTCCCGACTGAACTTTTGCTAACCTTCACAAAATCTGCATCTTTAAGGTCAAATGTGAACTTCTTCGATATTCTTTTCATTCTCCTGATTTCTTTTTTTGTGACGCCTTGATTGTAACTTGTCATGTTTGGCATAAAATGTCAGTGCGGGTGGATTTAAATAAAGAGTTTGGTGGTCAAAGTTCAAGGTCAGAGTGACCTCAGGAAACATATCTATGGCCATAACTCTATATCATCTGCGAATTATGATCAAATTTCACAAAAATGTCTAAAATAACAAAATGACATTCTGTATCCAAAAAAAAAAAATCATCACTGTAGCGCCTACCATTCTCATGAATGGTGCTCTGGGAAGGCCTGGAAGAAGTTTCCTTAGATTAGGCACAATATACAATGTCTAATATGAATCTATTAGATTTTGATGGTTGCGGGTCAAAGGTCAAAGTCACTGGGACATCACCAAAGCATGTATTTGGGCGGAAGTCATATGCTCATTCTGACATTTTAGGACATACGTTGCCACTGAAAGAGCAAATTTTCTTCATCTTGAAGGGCCAAACTTTGCTTTATTGTTGCAACTTCTTAATGTGTCCACACAGATGTGTCACTGTATTTTTTAATGAGTTTACTTTTTGTTAATCTTTTATTTTTCTTACTGGAATGGTCCCTTACCTTTGCAAAAACCTAGCTGCATCTGTGATTCCTCCTCTCTCCTCGCCATTTCCTGTCCTAATGACCTTCTATTTTACGCCTATTTGTCCGAAATGTCACGAGCGGGGAGGCCGCAGTTGGTCGTATGCGAATCGTAGACTGGGAAGTGTGGCTGGTGCAAACAGTCGCCCTGACACCACTGCATGACGTGCAGAGTCTGAGAGATCCAGCGGCTCGTTCCTGCTGCCTGGTTGAGTTAACTGGACGTGAAATGTTGTCGAGCTCCTGACGGCCCGTCCTTGGGTGATGTCCTAAAATGGTCGAGTTGACTAATCAGTCAATCTTTTTTTTTTTTTTTTTAATCTTTCAGGTTCTCACTTTCAGAGACTACTTGAGCCACATTATTGGTCCAGACTACATGGCCCGGTACTTGTCCACCTACCGTGGCTATGATGAAACTGTGGATCCCAGCATCTCCAATGTGTTTGCCACAGCCGCCTTCCGATTCGGTCACTTGATGGTTCAGTCTTCTGTAGTTCGTCTAAATGAGGAGTACGAGGAGGACCCTGAATTCCCCAGCGTGATGCTACACAAGGCTTTCTTCGCACCATGGCGGATCACCTTTGAAGGTATGACCGACATCTCCAGCTCGTTTACCGCCCGCGTCGGTGGAGGATCGATACAAGCAATGAAGAAACAGTCAAATATTACCTTCTGCTCAGGTGGTATCGACCCAATCTTGAGGGGACTTGTGGGCACCCAGGCCAAGATGAAAACGCATGATCACATGATGATAGAGGAACTGAGAGACAAGCTGTTCAAGTTCAGCTCGGCTTTGGCGCTCGACCTGGCGGCTCTCAACCTGCAGAGAGGCAGAGACCATGGACTCCCTGGTATTTCTTCACTATGTCCACGTGTATTCATTGTATATAAACCAAATGTTGCAATTCAACTATCCTTTAGCCATCATTATCATAGATTATCTTTGCACGTTGCGATATTTTCACAATGTGCCCTCTCCCAGGCTACAACCAATGGCGAAAGTTCTGTGGTCTGTCACAGCCAAAAACTCTGGGAGAGTTGACCAAAGTGATGGGGAGCTACGATCTTGCCAGGAAGCTGCTGGACCTCTACGGCACCCCCGACAACATTGACGTGTGGCTGGCCGGCGTCGCCGAGCCTTTTGTCAACGGAGGAAGAGTGGGACCCCTGTTTGCCTGCTTGATTGCAACTCAGTTCCAGAGGCTCCGACAGGGAGACCGGTAATCACTTCAGACTGTGAAATTGCATCACTGATACTGCTAGAGACTCTTGTTGTGACATATTGTGCAGTTTCACGGAGAGCCTTCAACAGAAATGATCCTTTTCAGACTTTGGTGGGAGAACCCGGGCTTCTTCACTTTGGCCCAGCAGAGCTCTTTGAGGTCTACTTCCCTTCCTCGCATCATCTGTGACAACACAGGTATCACTGAGGTGCCAGTGAACCCCTTCCAATTTCGCCCTCGAGGGTCCGGCTACACCAAGTGTGAGGACATCGCTAAGTTTGACCTCAGTCCATGGACAGACAATTGTGAGTTGACATTTTGGAATCTTTTGACACATTTGACTGGATGCAAATTGCTCAGGTTTTCCCGCTTCGCAATCATTGATTTTCCTCCTTCTATGTCTTCCAGCATACAGACCCTCTGGACTACAAGGTAAATATGCTGTATGGTGGCTCAGGGATTAGCACTCTTGTTTCAAAGCAAGAAGGTCCTGGGAACAAATGATAGTCATCCCAGCCCGATTCTGTCTGGTGTTTGAGTGATCTCCCCATGTCGCCAGGTGCCTCCACTGTGTTTGACTCGCAGACTGCAAATGATAAAATTTAGACGACGTGCCTCCAGAATATTCGCTGGCCGAAGCCGATCAGTTTACTGCTGAACAACTCATTGGCTAGGTTCACAGCTCACGTGGCAGTAACAGGATTTATGATCTAAGCTGCTGCCAGCCAGTAGGCTGGTCAGTATCTCTTGGCTTCATTTTGGAGGAGCTGTCAGGTTGACTGGTTTATCTATACAATAGAATGTATGTCTTTGATTTAGCACTGGTAGAAAGACTGGAGGAAGTCCCTTGGCGCCGCACACAGGGCCTCCCAACTGCTCCATAAAGGAAAGAACAATTTCAGTGGATAGATTTTTGAGTATTGTAAGATGACAAAGATCAGTCCAGTGCCTCTCTATGTTGATCCATGAAAGTTTAAATCCGTTCAACAGCTCAAATTATGAACTAAACTACCGCAGGGGGACAGTTTAATTAGCGTTGTTCTATTCTATTCACGGCTTTTTCCTCACGCAGGACCAAGAGGACCACCTGGTCCACCAGGCCCTCCCGGACCCCCTGGCGTGACGCAGCATGTCGCCTTCTCTGTACGTCTGGGCAGCAACTACCCGAGTCCTGGCGTTCCCATCGCCTTCCGTCAAGTCATCTACAATGGACAGAACAGTTACAACCCACAAACGGGCCTTTTCACGTGTCTACATCAAGGTGTCTACGAGTTTCAGTTCCACTGTACAGTCTACCATTATGATGCCAGCGTGGACCTGATGCATAACGGAGTGCTGATTCTGCACTCATTCACCACCCATCAGAACGGTTTCATCATGGCCAGTGGTAACATTTACGTAAAGCTTTCCAGGGGAGACCTGGTCTGGCTTGTGGTGCACCAAGGCGGCAATGGTCTGACCCGGGATAGCTACTTCTCAGGGACATTGTTGTTTGAAGATTAGGAGGCCCTTCTTTAAGTTGCTGCTGATGGACGCATTATCCTTGAACACTGCCGGAAAAAAAAAAGGGGGTTTTGACCAGTTATTTGCAAAGAGCATGAGAAGTGATTCCAGATGTCTCAGTTGCAATTTCCCAACACTGCCTGCTATGAAAGGTTCAAGAGAACATAGTACCTAGTGGTGCAACGGCCCTACTGTGTTTGAAGACATCTTTTCCATTTCAGTTACACACTGTAACCTCTTCGTCCTCTTAGGAGGTTACCTGCGTTAGGTGCAAACAAACCCACTCACTACTGATACCACTGACTCTCACACCTCATTCCCAGAGCCAAAATAAAGGCCAGGACCCTTTTTTTTCCCTTTATTTTTGTTAATAATTTTTTTTGAAGCTTCCAGAATACCTGTGTTATTTTAAGTTAAAAATATCAGTGAATAAAGCTTGTACAAAAGAAAATGTTGTCATTCATTACCATAAATGTAAATACTTACACACTGCATGTACCCACATCTCTCAGTACATAAAGACCATCAGACAATAACCATTAAGTACTCAGTTGTTTGAAAATACATAAAATGGCATCTGGGAGAATCACTTTAAATGGGCCCAATACAGCAAATAAGAGAAATTATGGGAAACTATGTAATGTAGAGTCATTAACTGCACTCTCTGGCCTCTCACTGTCACCAATTCTGTCTGCAGACAGAATTTTTCATTGTTTCACTGTTTTGTTCTCCCCAAATTAGCGTTTATATGATGTTTGCTGGTATTTAATAAATTGTCATATTTTTATGTAATTTTAATGTCATTTCAGCATTTCCACATGAAAGACCTTTTCAGCAAATGCAAACGCTTAGCCCTTTTGTAGGTGTTTTACAATTTTGAAAAATTCCTCCAAAAGATCTCCAATATAATATTATCTTTAATGACTGTACATTTCAGCTAAAATCACAACCAGTGAATATTTCATACTGAGTTGAGGCCAGGGAAATGATGAAGTTGCAACTGAGAATTTAAGTTTTCACTGCAGAGGTCACTGAAGCGACACCAATGACACCATTCACACATTCTTCAGAAGCTGATCAGCTGCACAACAATCCTCACTCATGGCACAGAAAGAACACCCCGAGGAACAGCATTAAGAAATGTAAGCCAAGCCGCCAGATTCAAGGTAACTGCACTCGGGTAAAATTAGACATGTGTTCTATGCCTAAATAGAATGTTATGGATAGAACGTTCTTCATTAATGTCATTAGAAAAACCAGTATTTCCTGTTACGATGAGTGCGTCAGAATCGAGAACGTTAAAGGAAATGCTTTTATTTTGAAGGGCTTTTTTGGCGCTAAACAGGAAGTGACAAGTTCATGTAGGGGAGTTGGACTGACTGAGTTGAAGATGACGCGAGCGCAGAAGTAACGAGTTGGTGATAAACCGTCTGCTGGAATCATTCGCGCATTACGCGACGTGGTGTCAGAAGTGCGGCAGCAGTAAGAAGAAGAGGAAAAGCAGTGGGAGGGTGAAAGTTTTTTTTTTCTTCATTTATCAGCGCAATATGGAGATGACAGAGCGAATCAGGACGTCGCACATGCTCCCCAACCAGTAGCTAACCCTGCTAGTACACCGCCAAGTGCAACATTTACGGTTCAACCCCCAGGAGCCTTCGCCTTTTCTAAACCCCGAGGCTGGGAGAGATGGATCCGGAGGTTTGAACGATTCAGACAAGCTAGCAACCCGCATCTTAGCTCTCATGCTAACCAGGTAAACACTGACGCACACAGTAAAAGACGCCTTTGAAGCGTATTTTGTGCCTAGGAAGAATGTCATATATGAAAAGGCAAGATTCAATGAAAGAGTAGAGCAGGCGAATGAAACTGTGGACTCCTTCATCACTGCTTAGCTGAAAACTGTAGCAATAGGGGCACTTCACGAGTTGATAAGAGACCACCTTGTTGTGGATCTTAGAAAGACAAGTCAAGCGGGGAGAATTGACCTGGACAGAGACTTGACCTTGGTGAACAGGCAGGCAGTGAACATGGCGAGGCAGTCTGAAGTCATCAAGAGACAGCAAACGGATCTCAGAGGAGAACCAAAACGTGAAATAAGTGCAGTCGTGGCTAAGCACAAGAAACTAAAGCAGCCGACACCAAAGACATCTCTTGAACATAAAAACCTGGCAACAAAGACAAAAGCGCCAACTGACCGCCAGCAATGCCACAGGTGTGGAAAAGCCCCTGCACATGGAAACTGCCAGTGCCCAGCCAAGGATGTGACTTGGGTCATAAAAAAAGGGTCATTATAGTGTGTAAGTCTGCCTCTGGTACTCCACTCTCTGTCATAGGCAAATACACAGCGTCACTATGTAAGGGGGAGCAGGTGATTCAGGAAGATGTGTATGTAACAAAATACTTACACATATAGTTTTGCTAAACAGGCCAGCTAGTGTTAAGCTTAACCTTTTTTTTTCCCGGGCTAGATAGCTTGGATAAGAGAGCGATGGCAGAGTCCTAACCAAAACTTTGTGAGGGTCTAGGAATGTTGCAGCAGCCGTGTACAGTCAAACTCAAGCCAGAGGCCATTCCCTTCTCTCTTACAACTCCAAAACGTGTGCATTACTTAGTAAAGTGAAGGAGGAGCTGGAGCAAACGGAGAGTATCAGTCCTTGCAAGGGTCGAAAAGCCAACAGAGTGGTGCGCAGGGATGGTTCCTGTGCCTTGAAAAAAATGTCTTGGTGGAGAGAGAGGTGCATCCTGTCCTCAGTTGAACAGATCTCTCTTGGGATCTCTCGCAGGAGCTCCAGTCTTCAGCAAAATTTGATGCGAATACAGGGTTTTGCCAAAATTCCATTGTCCCCTGAGTCAGCACGATGCACCACATCCATGACTCCTTTTGACCGTTTCTACTTCGACAGATTGCCCTTCAGCATAGCTTCAGCCCCAGAACACTTTCAGCGGCGGATGGCCGTGATCCTGGACGGGCTGCAAGGCGTAATCTGTCACCGTCACGGATGACGCGACAACGAGTAACATAATCTCATTTCAACCGGTTCCCGATAGTGGAATGTTTGCTCTGTTTTCTCCAAATCAAGGAGAACATCCTGGCATATTGAGGAAAATGTTTTCCTTACCGAGGGGAGGCTAGTGGTCGTGGAACTTGACCACATACATCCTACGCAAATGAGCCAAAGGCACTTAGACTTCTTTTAGGCTGTCTGAAGACCTTCCACCTCTCATCCTTCGGGGCTTCCTCATTTCTACATGGTAGGTTCTTGAACTCTTGTGGAGTTCGAATAGCCCTACTTTTTTCCTTAACCTCATTTAAAACATACAGACCAGAAAAAAATAATCATAAAGAAAGGGATAATGTTCATGTGACTGCCATAGCATTCACAAAAATATCCAGATTACTTGGATGAACCGTCTTGATTTTGTGCAACGCCGGTCATGTAATGGTACGTGTATTCATACTGAACCGCCATGGTAGAGAAGTCACGGGTCAGTACATGCAGTCATACCACGAATGCATTGGGCTGGAACACGTCATTACACACGGCAGTTCCCACTTTCCAATCTAGGTGTTGCTGACGGGCCTAAAAGTGGTTTGCCAACTGCCGTCAAACGACAGCAGAAGAATAAGACCAACTGAGTTCAGATGACTCAAAATCAGCTGCGTGGAGAGAACTTCAGGTGCGTTGCGGACGACGACAGCGACGGGTAATGTGTCGTTCGGCAGTACCGCAAAACATGCCGAACATGCTGAAGCGCATCAGACAGGATGTGCCGATCACCTAAAGAGAAGGAGGTTGGCAACCTCCCAGGCGGGCAAGAGGAGCATTGTTTGGAGCTGTTTCGCAGGTAGGGGAATATCCAGGTACATACAGTGAATACCATAAATATTTCAGTCAACAATCATGCTATTTTGAGACACCCAAATAATAGTTTCAGCTCATCAGTTTAGTGCGGCAGTTTGTGGTGGAGTGTCAAGCGGTCATGATGAGGGTTCAGCACCTCCAGTTCATGGCCGAGGTTTTCTGCCAGAAACTGGTTGGGTGCTCCCTTTGGGTTGGGAGTGAGTTGCAAGGAAGGACCGCATAGCTTGTCTGACCTGGGGTCCCACAAGGGGCGCTGGAGAACTGTGCTGGGCCACCTTGCTAAGTCTGCTCTCACCGCTACCAAATAAGCGGAAGACAAATGGATGGACGGTTGACTGGCATCAACTGTGCGTCGTCCTCGCCATGGTACCCGTGAAATGCAGGCTCAGGTGAAGAAGGTCAGAACAGACGGCTGGATAAAATTGTACTTAAAAGATAAATCATGGAAAATGTCTCCTTAATTTAGCCCATACTCCAGCACATGGTGCCAGAAAAACCCTATTCAGGGGAGATTTCTCCGTTGTGTCTCTGTATATGTTACTGCTGTCCAGTGCTATCATTTAGATCTGGTTAGATTAGGCAGTTCAAAGTAGACACTTTTAAATTTAACAAACAGATAGAGTCCGTTGTTAAAACCAGCTTCTTCCAGTTGAGCTTTTTAGCCAAAGTGAAGCCCCAGCTCTCTCATAAAGATCTCGGGAGAGTCATTCATGCTTTTACCACATCTTGATTACTACTACTCTAATTCCTTGTATGTGGGTGTTGAACAGTCGTCTCTTCGGCGGCTCCGGCTAGTCCAAAATGCAGCCGCCCGTCTTCTGACTGGTAGAAGGAAGCAGAATGACATATCTCCAGTACTGGCCTCCCTTCACTGGCTGCCTGCCCGGTTCAGAATTGTTTTTAAGATTTTATTACTTGCTTTTAAGGCTTTAATTGGGCTGGCACCCCCTTACCCAGCCGACCTCTTACACTGCCATAATCCCCCTAGAGCACTGAGGTCAAACAACCAGACGCTCTTGAATGTGTCCCAAGGTCATGGCGCAAGAATAAAGGTGATAGAGCCTTTGCCGTCCCTGCCCCAAGTCTCTGGAATAATCTGCCTCTCCATATACGAGATGCGCAGACGCTTGAAGACTTTAAGTCACTGCTCAAGACCCACCTCTTTTCAATAGCCTTCAATTCCTATTTAGCTTTGATTCCTTGGTTTCTGTTTGCTTGTTGCTTTGTTTTTGTCTTATGCTGCTGTTATGTCCGCCTCTTCTCCTTTTATTATTATTATTATTATTGCTATATTTTTTTTTCTTTCTAACATAGCCATTGTATCGCATTTCTTTTTCGTTCAGCACTTTGGTCAACTGTGGTTGTTTTTAAATGTGCTTTATAAATAAAGTTGACACTGACGTTGACTTTACTCATAGCAACGGCAAAACTTTGCATTGGAGTGAATGGGTGCCTCACACAGCAGGACCACACACTGACGGGCAGTGCTTGATGGGCTAAGAAGCATCCGTATTTAACATGCTGGCATGAGATCTGGCTGATATTTTTCACGACGTGCAGATGGAGTTCGCGTTTATTTCGCCACGTCTTCATTCAAGCTCGACACAGACATTGTCTACATGCTTCAAAATGTATCGGTGCTTTGTGTGAAGGGAGGCCAGTCTGCACTGATATCCAATACCTTCCTGTAATCTGAAACCAGCAGAAAGGTGAGATTTTTTTTTTTTTAAAACAAACGTTCCGTCTGTTGCAAAAGTTACATACGCAAAAAAAAAAAAAAAAAAAGCTTTGGGCATGTGATGTCATTTCATTGCCTCATATGATGGGGAGAGTGAACAATGGCTCACTTAGTTGCATTGGCTTGCGTTGCCAAGCGATTGAAGGGCCAAGAGTTCAAAGCGCTGCCAGTCAAAGTCCCACTTGCCGACAACGTAGCCTTTTGCTTTCGGTCTACTTGCATCAATTTAATTTCTCAAATCGAATATTGCACATCCTCGGCGAGGTAATGATACTGCATACAGCAGTGCCTCTCAGTCTTTTTTCAGTGATGTACCCCCTGTGAAATATTGTTTTCTGCCAAGTACCCCCTAACCAGCACAATGCATTTTTTTTGGTTAAGGTAAAAAAAAAAAAAAAAAAAGGTACAACACAGTGATGTGCGATCAGTGTTTATATATTAAATCTACACCTGAAAAGAAGATTTTCAAACATTTTAAATGTTTAAGAACCCGCGACTGTTTTTCATCACTAAAATGTCAGGTCAAAAATAACTGCTAATAACAAACCGTGACCGCATCTTGAACTTCCTCAGTATAAAAAAACACTGCTATTTCTTGATCTCTCTCACTCGAACCACTTAGAAATAAGAAGAAATAAGAACAACCGACCTCAAGACACTGGTGATATCTTGAAACTGTTGTCTAGTTTGAAAGTGTTGTAAAGAGTCATTTTTAGCAACTCTCAATGTGGAAAGCCTAACTCTACTAACATTCCACACGTAGGTGGTCTTGAAGCTGTGCAACAGTTTTTAGATTTGCCAATTGAATTTTTTAATGACTCCTACAGAATATATTCTGAGCTGTAATTATTTCAACCTCAATAAAATCTACTACTTACAGATTCAAGGGAAAAGCATGGGCTCTCCCCGTTCACACCTAATTATGCTAACTCATTGATGGGGCCGTAACTCCTTTCTGGAAAACAATGATGATGTCATTTTGTGTTTTACATCTAATGAGGAGGATCTTCATTGATTTTGAGGCAGTTTTAATCATAATCAGAGATTTACTATGGGATATGGTCAAGAGAAAATTCATTTCTTAGATTTGTTGATATCTAAAAAATGAAAAAGTGGAGATCTTGATACCTCTGTTTTTCGAAAAGACACTGAAAGAAGTGTTGTCCTCCATGCCGAAAGTTACCGTCCTCGGAAAATGATGAACAACCTTCCTTGTGGACAATTTGTAAGGAAGGTTAAAACGTATATACAATAAAGATAATGATTTTGATGTTAAAGCAAGCGAGATGAAGACCAGATTTGTCCACAGAGGGCACAAGGACCGTGTCACCGATGCAGCCATCAACAGACCTAAAGCGCTCAATAGAGAGGAACTTTTGTTACTGAATACAATAGTATCTCTGGGAGGGTTGAGAATATTACTAAAAAAACACTGGAGTTTACTTAAATGTGGCCCCGCTTTGCAGCATATCTCTGCCTCCATGCCGAGGTTCCACTACAGAAGAGGTAGAAACACGCGTGACTCTACTGTAACATCAACGTATAAAGAACCTGACACGAAAACTAAGTGGCTCTCTAGGGAAGGAAACGGTAATTATAGGTGCGGCAGATGCCAGAGAGGTCTGTCATCCCCACACGGGGAAGAAGAATGAAATCAGAAGACTTCATTAGTTGTGTTTCCACACATGTGGTGTATGAGCTCAAATGTCCATGCCGCCTTACGTATGCGGGCCAAACCGACCGCAACCTCAAATTTGAGAAGAGCTGAACACAAAGCAGCTATAAGAAATGAAAATGCGGTCTACGCTCTCTTAAATTGCTATTGAGAGAGTTGATCCCAACCTTAAAGGTGGTAACGTCATAAAGCAGCTATGGA
The DNA here is from genome assembly GCA_901007715.1 of Dactylopterus volitans. Classification (NCBI taxonomy): domain Eukaryota; kingdom Metazoa; phylum Chordata; class Actinopteri; order Syngnathiformes; family Dactylopteridae; genus Dactylopterus; species Dactylopterus volitans. The sequence continues at coordinate 7,723 of CAAKHG010042824.1, read as the reverse complement.
AAAGAGAAGCCGACTGGATTCACACCTTTAACTCTTCAGAGCCACATGGACTCGATGAGACATTAGACTAAAGTCCATTTTTGTAAGTCTACTAAGCGTCTGACTTCTCTCTGCTTCTGCGTCTGCAGGTAACGTTAAAGGGAAAGTTCCCCCCTCCTGGCAGGCCCCTTTCCCGTGTGTAGACCGGAACGCTTGAATGGATATTGTAGATTGTGGTGTAACCTTTGCAGCTTCTGGAGCATCTCCTCTTTTGTTTATGTCTCTGATATTGCCCCACATGTTTTTGATATCCATTTCTAAGATTTTGATATATGTTTCTATTTTTTGACTATTCACTCTGTACTCACTCTCCCCTGTTTATGTGAGTTGGTACGGCCAGATGATGTATTTTGCATTTATATCTCATTATTGCAATGGGTCTCAACCAGTATGTCATTTTTCTTCCCTTTTGATCAATATTATTTATATTTTTCACTCTCTACCTTAAAATTAGGGTTGTGACTCATCACATGATGAACTATGTAATTGTTAAGTATGTTCTTGTATTGCTGCCTTGATATCAGTGTCTATTTTTATGACTCTCTCTTTAATGTTTTGTATCTCATCGATTGATCGATTGATTATTTAAGCACACACCCAATGACAATCAAGAGCGAGTCTGATGAAGCAACATAAATAAACTCTGTGTCAATCCTGATATTCTAGTGGGCACTTATAAGCATTTGGAATGTTTTGACTCTTTCTAAAAAAATCCGTTCACAAAAAAAAAAAAAAGAAGAAACAATTCACTTAAAGATATGTGCATATAAAATAATTATTGTGGGATTAAAATAAAGAATTGTTTGTGGTCAAACAGTTAAACCCTCAGCTGAAATTTAAATGAAGAGTTGCCAAGAATTGCACTCATTAAAACAGCTATTCTGATTTCTGGTTGCAAGTTCCGCGTATGAATCACCAGACCAGCTTTGGACCCGGTATTGTATGTGCACTGCTGTGACTTTGACTGATCTAAATCCACGAGGTTTGATTCAGTCTGCCGCCACATGTCCTGCCATCTTTTCGTCTGATTAAGAACGTCATTTGCTGTAGTTTATGTTATAATCTTGCGCGTTTTCCCACCGGTTTCAGATAATTCACAGTTAATTCCCGAAAGCTAATTGTGGTTTGGTAAAGACACGATCATCATGAATGACAAACAGTGACGCACGGGTTTCGTTTATGCATTTATTTCTTAATGTTAACTCAAAATGACATAGTCATGTACTTCTGTGCTTCAAACAAATCATTTAGAAATGCAGATTTAAAACTCACTCAAGGATTATCAAATGTTTCACTTCATTTGTCAGACACGGTCTGTAAAAAAGTTATAAAGGCACCTTTCTGGAAAAGCAATTTGGACAGGCCATTCGAAAGAAGCGGGAAAATATCACATAGCCCCTTCCACTTGCCTCGGCATCCTTTTACATTACAAATCACATACTTCATTTATTATAAAGCTCTTAAGTTGTCAAACAATTCAAGTTTCTACACACAGTGCTTTCCTGACAAGGTTCATGTCAGAACGCCACGCTACTGTCGGTGCTTGCTGTAACCATGATCCTCAGTGTCAGTTCACGGCTGATCCACGGCGTGGATCAGCCGCGGTTTCACGAACGATCGCTCACTCTGTGAACAGCAGGTGCCCCGAGAGGACGCTGTCTTGGGTGAGGCCGTTGGCACCGTGGTTGGCCACAAGCCAGACCTTGTCTCCCTGGCTAAGCCTCACGAAGATGTTCCCGCTGGCTGTGATGAAGCCGTTCTGGCGGGTGGTGAATGAATGCAGCACCAGCACCCCGTTGCGCAGCAGGTCCACGCTGGCGTCTCTCTGGTTTATTGTGCAGTGGAACGCAAACTCATAGACACCTGCGATGGGGCACGTAAAAAGGCCTGTTCTGATGTCATAGCTGTTCTGTCCATTGTAGATGACTTGACGGAAGGGGATGGGAACACCGGGATCGGGGAACCTGTTGCCCAGGCGCACTGAGAAGGCAACTTTCTCCACCATGCCAGGGGGTCCTGGAGGGCCTTGCAGTCCTGTTAGCCCTCTTGGTCCTCTTAGTCCTCTTGGTCCTCGTGGTCCTTGTTGTCCACTTGGTTCTGTGTGAAGAGAAGACTTAGAATTAAACCATGCTGCCCTCTCCGGTATAGTATTAAAAATGATATCTTTGTGATATCATTTCAATATTTATGGATAATAATACAGGAAATCCTGCATTTACCTTGTGTTGTGCCTTCTCCATCTGAAGATTGTGCTAGAGCAAATGAAAGGGGGAAAAAAATCTATAATTCCAAAAGACAAAAACCTTGGGACTGTTTTTTTTTTTTCTTTCTTTCGGGATTAAATAGGATTTCAGAATGTCAACTCACAATTCTCTGCCCACGGACTGAGGTCAAACTCGAGGATGTCATCACAGTGCGTGTAGCCGGACCCTCGCGGACGATATTGGAAGGGTCTTTCTGGCACCTCGGTGATGCCGGTGTTGTCACAGATGATGCGAGCGAGGGAGGTTTCCCTCAAAGACTCTCTCTGCGCCTCAGTGAAGACTCCATCGTTCTCCCACCAAAGTCTGACGAGGACAGGTGAAAATGTCATGCGTCAAAACAGGCATCTTTAGCAGCATCGGTTATTCTCTTCCACAGTCTGAAGTGATTACCGGTCTCCCTGTCGGATCTTCTGGAACTGGGTGGCAATCAAGCAGGCAAACAGGGGTCCCACTCTTCCTCCGGGGACAAAAGGCTCGGCGACGCCTCCCAGCCACACGTCGATGTTGTCGGGGGTGCCGTAGAGGTCCAGCAGGCTCCTGGCCAGGTCGGTGTTGTTCAACACTTCACCCAGCTCTCGCGCGTTTTGTGGCTGCGACAGACCACAGAACCTTCGCCATTGGTTGTAGCCTGGGGGAGGGCAGGCATTGTCAGAATCGTGCAATGTTAAGAGACAATCAGAAAGTCGAGATATGAAGTGGACAAATGTATAAAAAGAGTAAGTCATTACCGGGGAGTGCATGGTCTCTGCCTCTCTGCATGTTGAGAGCGGCCAGGTCCAGCGCCAGCTCAGCCGAAAATTTGAACAGCTTGTCTCTCAGCTCGTCTACCATCATTTGATCCTGTGTGTTCAGCTTAGCCTGGCGGCCCACGAGCCCCCTAATGATTGGATCCAAACCCCCTAAGAAAACACAAGGCGTTATTCGTTTTTGATGGATGTTCCTTCTCGATTGGTCGGTTGGGGCGATCAAACAAGTTAGAGGTGCCAGTCGTACCTTCAAAGGTGACCCTCCACGGTGTGAAGAAGGCTCTGTGCAGCAGTACGCTGGGGAACTCGGGGTGATTCTGGTATGTTTCGTTGAGACGGAACATGAATGGCTGGACCATCAGGTGAGCAAATCGATAGGCGGCTGTGGCGAACACATTGGAGATGCTGGGATCCACAGATTCATCGTAGCCAGGGTAGGTGGACAACTGCCGGGCAATGAAGTCCGGGCCAACAATGTGGAGCAGGTAGTCCCTAAAAGTGAGAACCTGAAAGATAATAATAATTAAAAAAAAAAAATCTCAATGTTGAGTTTAATGCAAGTCATGAAGACATACCACTATACACCTCGAGCGTGTGTTGTTCACGCAGCCAAGCCCAACACCAACCTGGAAATATCCTCCCATGATCTTGCGAGCCTCCTGGTAGAGTCTCTCTCCGCTCCACTGAGGGTTTAGTCCAGCCAGAGCTCGAGCCAGGCGGTTGTGCTCGCGCAGCATCAGCGTGTGCAGGGAGGTCAGACCGATGTTCTCGTTGGAGCGCTCGTCACCTTAAAAGTCACGTCAAATTGACAAAATAAGCAACCGCGAGTCCTGTAGGCCGTGCCTGGAATCAACCTCGCCCCCCTGAACGGTGACATGAGCTCGTTCGCTGCCACTCACCAGCCACAAAGCAGGGCACCTCCTCGACATTAGAATCATTGGTGATTCGGGCTCTGGTGGCACACATGTTGGCAGTCATGGTGCTGAAAGGAAGGAGCTCCCGGCCGTTGTCGGTGAACTGCGTGTTGACCCTCATCAGCCCCTCGTCCGTGGTGAGGTCTCGGAGGGAGCGGGCTTTGGCTTCGTCGGAGCCGTACACCTGGCCGACGTCGATGAAGGCCGTGAGAGTGTTGATCTGCTGGCGGACCGTGCTGGCACCAAAGTTGGCGCCCGTGTTGCCAGATCCACAAGTTGCCGCTGAGCGGAAGAAGGGTATGCACTCCTCGGAGTCTCTCCCGAAGCGAGGGTCTTCTCTGGGAATCTGCTCAGAGGACAAGAACTAATTACTTTTTGCTCTTTAATTGTGTCGGTGTCCTTTCATGCATGTCTGTCCTCGTGAAGCGACGACCCGGACCTGGATGGGGAAGCAGGGCTCCGTGCGTTCGCAAGTCTTGTCACAGTCGATGCCGTTGCTGAAGGAGCGGATGACCGGCGAGTGGGGAGTGAAGGTCAGATCGTGGTCGGTCCACTGCCCGAAGATGGTCACCAGGTAAGTGTAGAGCGGGTCGTTCTCCACGTCAGCGTTGGAGGCGCGCAGGATGTTGTTGGACACCTGCCTCACCTTCAGACGGGACGCGGGAGGGTGTTAATTTTGTGGTCGCCCGCATGGGGTTCTGAAAACAACTGCTGAGTGAGGCGGGATAGCCGTCACAGAGGAATGTCCTAAAGTGTAGTACCAAAGGAAGAATGTGGCCGTTGACTCTGAGCTCGGGGTCCCAGCCGATGGGCTGAGAGATGCCATCCTGGTACTCAGCGGGCAGCCAGCGGGTGAAAGGTATGTTAGCAGCTCCCCAGCGGGTGTTTTCCCTGCGCAAATACATTCATTACTCGCACTGCGGTGACCTCTTTCACATTCATGAATTGTTTTAGATCATCGAAAGCGGTTGATTATCCATCCGTCCCTGCTACTGTTGAGAATGCGGCATAATGCCCCTAAGCTGCCACCACCGATCAGCAAAAAACGGAAGAAGAAGCCTTTGACTACAAATTAGAGGCATCTAAGACATTTTACCTAAGCCCGTTGAATATGACAGTTGTCCAAACCAAATTTTTTTCTAGTTAGTTTTGGTTTTGTTTTTTTGAAAGGACTGACTCTGAACGCCTCCGCTGACCTCCACCTCTTGTAGCCTCTGGCGTGCTTAAACGTGTATTTCTCTACATAAGCCAGCCAGGCTCAACACCTGCCACTGTGTGTACCATCTATTCTGGGTGGGGGAATGGATTTGGCTCCCGGAGCGGCACTTTTCGTATTATAATCGTAACAATGATATGATGAATGACCAATAACAGCTGACTCACCTGTTGTTGCAGACGCTGCTCGAGGTGCGGAACGTGTTCAGGTTCGGGGTCGTCTTGCAGGAGGGGACGCGGTGGCGGGGGGAGCAGCCCGTCAGCTCCGCGATGAACTGCAGGTCCTCCTCGGAGATCAGGTCTGGTTGCGGCGGAAGCGCGGAGTGAGCGAACGGCGCATTTTGGGGGTAATAATAATAATAAGAATAAGAATAATCTCGGCCTCGCTACCCACCCGTGGCGTTGATGGAGCGTCTGGAGCGCCGCTGCAGCGACAGCTTGACCAGCCGCAGCGCCTCGTCCCTGTAGTCGGCGGAGCGCACGGAGATGCGGCTCACGCCCTTCGGCTGCTTCGTCAGCCGCAGCACGTCGGAGGCCTTGGCCGCGTTCCTCCTCACGCGGTCGATGCTCCTGCAGCGCACGGGAAAGGGGTGGGTGAGGTCAGTGGGGGGGTGAGTGGGGTCAAGGGGCAGACAGACGTCACCGGCCGCGTTCGTGGCGGAATAATTGCGGTGGGTTTTTTTTTTTGTTTTTTTTTTTAAATCCCGCAGAAGTTTGCGCACTCACTCTCGCCTGGAGTACTCGTAAGCCGAGTCCACGCTGGCCTTCGCGGCCAGCACAGCTCTCTCTATCTGAGTCCTGCTCAGGAGAGATTCTGAAAAAAAAAAAAAAATCATAATTTAATTTAAAAAAAAAAAAAAAAATTGGGGTGCATTTGAAGATTTTTTTTTTTTTTTTAAAGAGCCAACTCACCTGCATGTCCCCAGCTTTGCAAGCACAGGTAGGCGGCCGCGCCCAACACGCACAAAAGCCAGTTCATCTCTGCAGAGGGAGACCTCGTCATCAGCTCCGAGCTCGCAATCACGCCACGCCAATACAAAAAAAAAACTAAACCCCAAAAAACCGGGGCGTTAAGCGCGCGCTCCGCGGGGACTCACCTGCGAAGGTCCCGGGTTCAAGTGTCTGCGGAGCTGGTTGGGCTGCTGCTGGGCTGCTGGGCTGCTGAGCTGCGCTCGGACACTGACGCCGCTGCGCCGCCGCGCCGCTTTTATAAGACGAGACCAGGAATTCGTCCGTCACCGGGAATCCGTCATGGTCCGTTTCTTTCCTCCTCTTTAGTTCCTCCTTCGCAGCATCCTCCCTCCTCGCCGGAGTCCGCGCGCAGATGCGCCGATTGCAAGACATATTTTCTCTTCTGTCATTCTCGGGGTTTTTTTTTTCTATGACGCGATCCGTGTCTGATTTATTGCTTTTGTTATCTGTTTTTTTTTTGTTGTTGTTGTTTTTTTGCATTACTGTCTATCGAACACAAGTTCAGTTTTTGTTGCGTTTCATTTTTTATTTCTTTATTATTATTTTTAATTTAATTTAATTTGTATTTTTTTTATTTAATTTTTATTTTGTATGTAATTTATTTTTTCTTTCACTTTTATTTTTTTCTTTAATTTGTTTTTAATTTTATTTTATTTTTTAGAAAACTTTACTGTTAAACTGCTATTTCTGCTGTTGGATTTGACTGCATTCGAATCCTGCAGCACTTTTGCACGAGCACTTTTCCTTACTGCCACTTGACCACTTTAATAACATTAATAACATGTTGTTGTTGTTGTTTTTTTGTTTTGTTTTTTAACCTATTATCTTTTATATTTTTTCTTATATTGCATTTCTTTATGCTTTATTCTTATTCTTTTTTATAACTGGCTTGCACTTTTTTGGAAAGCTAATTACCCTCCCTAGGGATTAATAAAGTAGAATTGAATTGAATTGAAATCCAAAAGTGTGACACGAAAAGCATATTTGCTACAAAGAAGCACGAGGCATTTTTTTTTTTTTTTATCACTGATATTATTATTATTTATGGCAAAGTCTTCCGTGACAATCAGCCGCGTCTGGCTGCTCAGTCGTGTGAGCGCGCAACTTCCTTGAGAGAAAAAATATTAACCTTGCTTGGCAGCGGGCCGCGTCACAGGAATTTAACGCGACGCACCGCGGGGCCAGTGGAGAAGACTTCCTCCACTCGTGCGTTACGGTGAAAAAAACTTCCTCAACAACGCGGTCACCGAAAACAAGCGCTCTACATCCGCGTTTCAGCCGCGGCGGGGGAATTATCAGCGCAGCGATCGGCTTTATGGTTTTGTTGCGTGCGCTTTATGAACGCGATATTAGGAATAAACGCACGTGTGCCCGCTTCCCGCTTATGTGCAGTTCACTGCAGTCAGCCTGCGCTTTTTTTTTTGTAAACACATTTTGTAACTCGAGAAAAAAAATAAAATAAAACAATATTAAAAAAAAAAACATTGCATTAAAATCATTGCAGAATTCGTGTGTCCTGGGACGTCATAGCTGAAAACATGGGCATTTTTTTTCAGCAAATAACAGCAAAACA